>LOEQ01008820.1:34403-73690 GCA_001685075.1 Bramus lutescens
CCTTCCTTCCTTCCTTCCTTTCTTTCTTTCTTTCTTTCTTTCTTTCTTTCGTTTATTTATTTTTTAAACTTCATTTTCCATTCCAACCATAGTTCTCCCTCCCACCTCTCCTCCTGTATGCCTTCACCTCCCCCTATCCATCCCATTCATTCTTTCCAATAGGTAAGGTCTCCCATGGGAGTCAACAAAGTCTGGCACATTAAGTTGGGGCAGCACCAAGCCCCTCCTTCCTGCATTAAGGCCAAGTATGGCATCACACCAGAGAGAATGGGCTCTAACAAGCTAGTTCATGTACTAGGGCTAGATCCTGGTCCAACTATAGGGGTTCCTTAGATTGTTGAATCTCATCACTGTCTCCCACATATGGAGGGCCTAGTTCAGTCCATAGAGTCTCCATAGCCATCATTCTAGAGTTTATGAATTTCCCTGAGCTTGATTCAGCTGTCTCTGTAGATTTATCCATCATGATCTTTACCTCCCTTGTTCATATATTCCCTTCTTCCTTTCTTCAACTGTATTCCCAGAGCTTGGCCTGGTTGTGCTTGGTTGTGAATCTCTGCATCTGGTTCCATCCGTTACTTGATGAAGTCTCTATCATGACTTTTGGAGTATTCTCCAATCTGATTACAGGGAAAGGCCAGTTCAGGCACCCTCTCTGCTATTACTAAGAATCTTGGATGGGGTCATCTTTGTGGATTCTTGGAAATTTTCCTAGTACTAGAATTCTCTCTAACCCCATAATGGCTCTCTCTATTAAGATATCCCTTTAATTGCTCTTCCACTACATCCCTCCCCAAACTCAACCATCCCATTCCCTCATGTTCTCCTCCTCCATTCCCCCTTTACTTTCTACCCACTGAACCCTGTTAATTCAGGACATTTCATCTAATTCCCCTTCCCAGAGTGATTCATGTATCTCTCTTAGGGTCCTCCTTGTCACCTAACTTCTCTGGAATTGGATTGTGGTCCAGTTATCCTTTGTTTTACATCTAGTATACATTCATGAGTGAGTACATACCTTGTTTTTGTTACCTCACTTAGGATGTTTCTTTCTAGTTCTGTCCATTTGCCTGCAAATTTCATGATGTCATTATTTTTTACAGCTGAGTAATACTTCATTGTGTACATATACCACCTTTTCTTTATCCATTCTTCAGGGAGGGGCATCTAGATAGTTTCCAGATTGTAGCTATTAAGAATAATGCTGCCATGAACATTGTTGAGCAAGTGTCCTTTTGGTATGATTTAACATCCTTTGGGTATATATCTAAGAGTAGTATCATTGGGTCTTGACATAAGTTTTATTGCCAATTTTCTGAGAAACCATCATCCTGATTTTCAAAGTGGCTGCACAAATTTGCATTCCCACCAGCAGTGGAGGAGTGTTCCCCTTACTCTACATTCTCTCCAGCATAATCTGTCCTCATATTTTGATCTTAGCCATTCAGACATGTATAAGATGGTATCTCAGAGTCATTTTGATTTGTATTTCCCCGATGATTAAGGATGTCAAGTAATTCTTTAAATGTCTTTTGGCCATTTGAGATACTTCTGTTGAGAATTCTCTGTTAAGCTGGGTATTCCATGTTTAATTGGATTAGTTGGCATTTTGAAGTCTAGTTTCTTGAGTTCTTTATATGCTTAGGAGATCAGTTCTCTGTCAGATGTGGGGCTGGTGATGATCTTTCCCCCATTCTGTAGGATGTTGTTTGGTCTTATTAACAGTGTCCTTTGCCTTACAGAAGATTTTCAGTTTCAGGAGGTCCCATTCATTGATTTTTTTTTCTCAGTGTCTATGCTACTGGTGCTATATTCAGGAAGTGGCATCCTGTGCCAATAAATTCAAGAATACTTCCCACTTTCTTATCTATCAGGTTCAATGTAACTGGATTTATGTTGAGGTCTTTGACCCACTTGGACTTGAGTTTTGTGCCCTGTGATAGATAAGGATCTATTTACAATCTTCTACATATTGACATCCAGTTATGCCAACACTATTTTTTTGAAGATGCTTTACTTTTTCCATTTTACCGTTTGGTTTCTTTGTCAAAAATAAGGTGCTCATAGGTGTGTGGCTTAATATCAAGGTGTTTGATTAGATTCAATTGGTCCACATGTCTAATTTTATGCCAACATCAAGCTATTTTTTTTCTTAATCACTGTAGCTTTATAGTAGTTTGAAGTCAGGGATGGTGATGTCTCTGGAAGTTCCTTTATTGTACAGGATTGTTTTAGCTATTATTGATTTTTTTGTTTATCCATATGAAGTTAAGTATTGTTCCATCATGGTCTATGAAGAATAGTGTAGAAATTTTGATGGGCATTGCATTGAACCTGTAGGTTGCTTTGAGTTGCCTTTTTTATTATGTAGATCCTGTCTATCCAAGAGCATGGAAGATCTTTTCATTTTCTGATATTTTCTTTAGAGACGTAAAATTCCTGTCATACAGGTCGTTTACTTCTTTGGTAAGAGTTGCTCCAGGATATTTTATATTGTGTTTCTTATAGAGGGTGATGTTACTCTTATTTCTTTCTCACCCTATTTATCATTTGTTTATAGATGGGTTACTATTTTTTGAATTAATCTTGTATCTCACTACATTAATGAAGGTGTATATCAGATGTAGGAGTTCCTGGGTAGAATTTTTAGAGTCTCTTATGTATGCTATCATATCATTTGCAAAGAGTGAAAGCTTGATTTCTTCCTTTCCAATTTGTATCTCCTTGCTCTCCTTTTGTTGTCTATTACTCTAGTTAAAACTCCAAGTATTATGTTGAATAGATATGGAGAGAGTGGACAGTCTTTTCTTGCTCCTGATTGTTGTAGAATTGCTAAATTTCACTGCAACTCTGTGATAAGGCCTATTTGATTATGGTGGGTGAGTGTTTTGATTGTTCTTGGATTCAGTTTTCCAGAATTTTGTTGAGTATTTTTGCATTAATGTTCATGAGGGAGATTGATTTGTAACTCTCTCTCTTTGTTGCATCTTTGTGTGGTTTGGGTATCAGTGGAACTATAGCCTTATAAAAATAAAGTTTGGCAATGCAGACTTTATTGATTCCCCATGGGAAGTTTTACACTCTTTGAGTAGTGGATGGGGTGGGGAAAGGGGGAAGAGGAAGAGGGGAGGGAGTGGAAACTATGATTGTTATATAAAAGGAGAAAAAACTTTTTTCAAAAAAATAAACAAATTAAAAAAGAATTTGACAGTGTTCCTTCTGTTTCTATTATGTGGGACAATTTGAGGAGTATTGGTATTCTGGCAGAATTCTGCAGTGGGCTCTTTTTGGTTGGGAGACTTTTAATGACTCCTGATATTTCTTGGTGGTTATAGACCTATTTAAATTGATTATCTGGTCTTGATTTAATTTTGTTATGTGATACCTAAGAAAAAAATTTCCATTTCTTTTAGATATTCCAATTTTGTGAGTACAGGTGTTTGAAATATGGCCTAATGATTCTCTAAATTTCCTCAGTATCTATTGTTATGTCCCCCTTTTCAATTCAGATTTTGTTAAATTGGATATTCTCTTTCTGTCTTTAGAATAGTTAGGACAAGAGTTTTTCTATCTTATTGATTTTCTAAAAGAACCAACTCTTTCTTTCACTGATTCTTTATATTGTTCTTTTTGTTTTTATTTTGTTGGTTTCAGTCCTGAGTTTGATTATTTTCTGGCATCTACTATTCCTTGGTGATTTTGCTTCTTTTTTGTTCTGAAGTTTTTGGAGTGCTGTTAAGTCACTATTATACTGTTTCTCCAAATTCTTTATGTAGCCATTAGTACTATGAACTTTTCTTCTTAGTACTGCTTTTAGAGTGTCCCATAAGTTTGGGTATGTTGTGCATTCATTTTTATTAAAATCTAGGAAATGTTTAATTTTTTTTCTTTATTTCTTCTTTGACCCATTGGAGGTTCAGTTGAGAGTTGTTCAATTTCCGTGTTATGTAGGCTTTCTGCAGTTTGTGTTGTTACTGAATTCTAACTTTAACCCATGATGATATGATAAGATACAGGGGATAACTCCATTTTTTTTTGTATCTGTTGAGATTTTCTTTGTGACCAAGTATTGGTCAATTTTAGAGAAGGTTGAATGAGGGGCTGAGAAGAAGGTATATTCTTTCCTGTTTGGGTGAAATATTCTGTAAATGTCTGTTAAATCCATCTGAGTCATAAGATCTCTCAGTTCCTTTATTTCTCTCTTAATTTTCTGTCTGGCAGCCCTGCCCATTGGTGAGAGTAGGGTGTTGAAGTCTCCCACTATTAATGTGTAGGACCTGATTATGATTTAAGTTTTAGTAATGTTTCTTTTACAAATGTGGATACCCTTACATTTGGGGCATAAATATTCAGGATGGAGACTTCATCTTGGTGGGTTTTTCCTTCAATGAATATTAAATGTCCTTCTCCATTTCTTTTGATTAATTTTGGTTTGAAATCTATTTTGTTAGGTATTAGGATAACTACTTCAGCTTGCTTCTTAGGTCCATTTGATTTGAAAATCCGTTTCCAACCAGTTACTCTAAGGTAGGTCCTGTCTTTGAAGTTGTGGTGTGACTCTTGTATGAAGCAGAATGATGCATCCTTTTTATATCCATTGTTATTCTATGTCTTTTTACAGGTGAATTGAGTCCATCGACATTAAGGGATGTTAATGACCAGTAATTGTTAATTCCTGTTGTGTTTTGGTTTTTGTTGTTGTTGGTGGTAGTGTATGTGTTTCTCTTCTTTGGGTTCTGCTGGTGTGAGATTATATATTGCTTGTGATTTTGTGGGTGTAACTTAATTTCTTAGGCTGAAGCTTTCCTTCTAGCACTTTCTGTAGGGATGAATTTGTGGATAGGTATTGTTTAAATCTGGTTTTGTCATGGAATACCTTGGTTTATTTTCCATCTAAGTGGAGAGTGATTGAAAGTTTTGCTGGGTATAGTATTCTTAACTGACCTCTGTGGTCTTTTAGTGTCTGCAAAACACCTGTCAAAGACCTTCTAGCTTTTAGAATATACATTGAAAAATTAGGTGTACTTCTATTAGATCTGCAATTATATGCTGGCCCTTTTCTTTTGTAGCTCTTTTTAGTCTTTCTTTGTTCTATATGTTTGGTGTTTTGATTATTAAGCTGCAAGGGAATATTTTTTTCTGGTCCAGCCTATTTGACATTCTGTAGGCTTCTTATACCTTAATAAGCATGTCCTTCTTTAAGTTGGGAAAATTTTCTATGATTTTGCTGAATATATTTCCTGTGCTTTCGAGCTAGAATTCTTCTCATTCTTCTTTCCCTATTATTCTTATTTGTTTTCATGGTGTCCCAGATTTCCTGGGTGGTTTGTGTTAAGAACTTTTTAGACTTAACATTTTTTGACTAATAAATCAATTTTCTCTATAGCATCTTTAACACCAGAGATTTTATCTTCTATCTCATATATTCTGCTGGAGATATTTACATCTATAGTTCTTATTCAGCTACTCAAATTTTCCATTTCCAGAATTCCCTCAGTTTGTGCTTTCTTTTTGCCTCTATTTATATTTTCAATTCTTGAAATGTTTCTTTCACTTGTTTGATTATTTTTTTCTTGGCTTTCTTGGCTTTATTTAAGGAATTTATCATTTTTGCCCATTTCCCCGCTCTATTTCTTTAAAGGAATTTTTTTCATTTCCTCTTTAAAGGCCTCTATCATCTTTATAAAATCATTTTTAAGGTCATTTTATTCAGCTTCATCTTTGTTGGGATGTTCAGGCTTTGCTATTTTAGGACCACTGGGTTCTCGATGGTGCCATATTACCCTTTATGTGGTTGAATGTATTCTGGCTTTTATCCATCTGTTTTTCCAAGTGATGTGGATAGTGCTTGTGCCTATTGCGTCTGTTGATATTGCTAAAGAGAGCTGTCGGGGGAAGGATACTGGGGTAGGTGTGGTTGGGTGGGGGAGCAGATCTTATGAGAACAGAATCCAGTGGGCTGGAGCAGTGCTGGTGCAGCAGGCCTGAAGGTCTCAAACATGCTGGCTGGCTGCCTCAAACAGCAATTTTTAAAAAGAAAAATCCCAACACAATCCAATCCAAGATATTCTAATCTTATTCATAGATGCTGAGGATTGACTATAAGGAAATATTGCTCTCTTTAATAAAAGTCATTATGTTTCTATAATGTTAGTAAACTTCATATGTTCAATAAAGGCACTGAAATTTAAAATATACAATAGGCCTAAATCATGGCCAAGTGTTGCATGCAGCACCGTTGGCCTTGCATGGTATGATACAGTACATAGTACAAAGGGAACACAGTGTGGGTTTAGAGCCAGGGTAGTGATGATCAAATCCTGTGATACAACTTTAAAAAGTACTGCTAGAAATATCTCAGATCCAATTTACATTTAATTTTGAACCAATTTTTGATCATTATGATGTATGAACTATCAACTGCACATTCAGATACTTGTTACTATTGATAGAAACTTGTGACATCCATGTTTAGGAGCAACTCCATGTGGGCTCATGAACTGTACATAGTATAAGAACTAGGACCTAGCCCATCAGAATTTACATGAGATCCCAAGATTTATACTATATGACACAAGCAAAACACCCATTAGTTGAGGGTAAATTCATCTGAAGTTGGAGTGTGTTTAGAAACTGAATTGCATTCAGTGATATTTCTTATTTTTTCTTTTTGGTGTTTGTGTATACAAGAATTTCTTTGAGTTGGAGACACTGTTATAAGAAAATTCATATATTCACATTACTTCAAATGCATTGGCTGTGATTCTCAGGAAATGACATGTTTTTTAAAAGTCCATCTAAGAATGCTAGTGAATTAATATTATATAATATTATAAATATGGTATGTTTTATTCAAGGTCATGATCAGTTTGTAATTTAATCACCAAGTCACACTTGAATCCTTTCTTGATTGTACACAGTGAATTTGGGGCATCATATTAAAAACAATCTGCTATCAAAATTATTATGATAAAGTTGCCTGAAAATAAATAGCAAATTTAATCACTCTGTCATATGGGGGGAAGGATTATGACTTAGCCCAGTAGTTGAATATCTGCTTAGTCTATATAATATAATGTTCTGGGTTTGATCCCCAGCATCAACCACACAGAGAAATTTTTTTGAAGTAAAAGTGTGCCCTAGAAAGGGCTGGAAGGGCTTTGCAAGGTCCTGGGTTTGGTTCACAGTACCACATAAACAGACAGGGTGGTGCATGCCTGTCATCTCAGTATACAGGCCAGTGGAGGCATGCGCAATAGAAGCCCTTGTACATATACAGAGTGTGGTCATCCTGGGCTACATGGGTCATTACTATTTTTCAGTCCATGAGTGGAGCTGAATAGTATATTAAACAAAGAAAACAACCAAAAACAACCATTACCCAGGCTAGGGGAGGCATGAGTAATAGAAACTGTTGTACATATACAACCTGTGGCAAGCTTGTGCTACATGGATCATTACCATTTTGCAGTCCATATGTGGAGATGAATATTATATTAAACAAAGAAACCAAACAAATACCAGTACTAGTCTTTGCAGTTCCTCAAGTATCACTGTTATTTATTATGTCTTATTTCCAGGCCTCCATGATTAACCCTTGTGTGCTTTTACTGTCATTGGGCTTGGAATTGTTGACCTGAAGACACACAGACAAACAAAAAGCACAGCAAATGAGATAGAAATGCTAATATTCCCTAGTTGTTCACTATACATTATATAACACTTGTAAAATGATGGTTATACCTAGAAACATGTACAATTAAAATAATAATTAAAAATATATTATAATTTGAACAAGCAAACAAAAAAGAATGCTAATTGTAGGAGGAGAAGCCACTTGTTCGTCTCAGCTGCCCAGAACTAAAATAATCACACAGAAACTGTATTAATTAAATCACTGCTTGGCCCATTAGCTCTAGCTTCTTATTGGCTAACTGCTACATATTAATTTAACCGATTTCTGTTAATCTGTATATTACCACGAGGTTGTGGCCTACCAGCAGTTTCAGCATGTCTATCTCCAGTTGCCGATTCATGGTATCTCTTAACTCTGCCCTTCTTTCTCCCAGCATTCAGTTCTGTCTTCCCTGCCTGCCTAATTCTGCCCTATCCAGCCAAGGCAGTTTCTTTATTCATTATCCAATACAAGCAACACATAGACAGAAGGACCTCCCACACCAGCTAATGAATTTAAAAATATCTTTTGAAGTTATCTACCTTAATACCGGGGTTAGAAAACTTACTGGGCTTGCTTGAAAACTTTGTTTTAATCTGCAGAAAGACTTTCTCAAGACTCCAGTAGTTGTGAACATTAAACTTAAAGAGCACAGAATTGGCCACATAAATTGAATAAAATATGCACTCCACATACCTTGCTACTTGAGTAATGTATTGGGAAAAGATTTGTTAGAACTTCATTGATGTCTTCATAAATAAAGTTTTTAGAAGTGTTACCCAAGATGACATTATTGGCGGATGAATTATGGAAAGGTTTGAGTAGCCATACTTAAAGAATATTAATGATGACTCCAACTCCCAAGGGTGACGTGTCTGCAGTGAAGACTGACATGATGGTTTAATGGTTCTATCTGTTATTTTGGAGATTCTATATAGAGAGCACATTTAGGATAGAAAAAGATTTCACAATACAAAATGAGCTCAAGGAATTGAAATGCTGCAAAAAAAAAAACAAAACAAAACAAAACCCAAACAAACAATAGGATGAATTAAAAAGTTGAAATCCAACATTTAGGATGATGAAAATGTATTAATAGAAACACATTGAGTATGGCATTCATCATTTTTATTTTTGGATTTCAAGTTTATAGATGCTACTAAATGCAGATAAAATATTAAAAATGAATTGTACCTTACACATCATAAACCAACTTTTTTCTCTTGCTATTTCTTAATCAATGCAGCATGACAAATATTTGCATATCACTTACATTGCATTAGTATTTACATGTAATCTAGAAATAATTTCAGGTATGAAAGGGAATATGGAGAGTATATGTAGATGTTCATAATTTCTTTGTGTAGGAGATGTGAATGTAGAGATTTCAAACCTCTGGGGGTTCTAGAACCAATTCCCCATTGATCCTTTCATTTCTTATTAGGAGGTAACTTCTCTGAATTCTGAGAAAGTTCTAAGTATCATTTGAGAAGAAAGACTGAGTAATCAGTGGTGTATTTGCTGAGGAAGCAATATTACGACTCTCTGGGCAGTTAGACTTAAGATCTATAAGTTTTTATAACACCAGTGATTTTGCTATACAGTGAAATTATAAGGTTTAAAATGACTCATTTTTAGCATAAGGTTTAGAAAGACTTATTCTTAAAAATAGATGCTGACAATAAAATCTGAAGAAATAATAATTTACACATTTTTCTGTGACTTCTGTTAGTCTCAAAAGTTTTACTATGATCTACATATTTGGCAAATAGCTTTTAATAAATATATATGTATCACTAATTGCCAACATATGGTCCATCTCTATATAGCATTTGTAAAATATTCAAAGTATTAATTTTAACACAAAGATGATAAAATCACATCGGAGAATTCAAATATAAAGGCAGAAATGGGCACTGCATACATGGTGATGCTTAATTGCTCTGCCATATTGACTCTTAATTTGGTACCTTATATTTCTTCAAGATACAATGTACTGGACTTGACATTCACAGTTGTCAGGAATCTCATTTTTGTTGTTGTTTATTATGAGTTATTTTCAGTGATTGAGCCCTTTATACTCTTATAACACCAAGGCAAATGCCTGACCTTGACAAACCTTTGTAAAGTAAACATCAATGAGAAACATATAAAACCCTTTACTGGGCTCTCAGGAGTTTCCCTAAGTGAATCAGAGGCAGCCGAGAAAGGGACATCTAGCTACCCATTAGCACACACTTTGAAGAGTCTCCTATGTGATGCTTTATAAAGCCGATTTGCATTCATTAGAGGTCACTTTCTGTTGAGTACTTGCAGTTACCTCTAAGACATGAGAAGGCACTCTACCTCGTGCTTCCAATTTGTCTGCTCTATGATCAATACTCAAGTCTAGACTAAGGCAGCTACAGAATCTTAGCACTGCTTCATTTCCCATCAGTTTGACTGGACTCCCTGGACATCTGGGGAGGGCAGCAGTGAGGACGGAGCGGGAGTGACAATTGTCCCTATGACACATGAAGATGCACAGTGATGGAGCTGAGTGCTTCCTGTTATGTTTCCTGGCTATTCTACTGAGGTCTTCCAGAGGAAAGTTTATTTTTTATTTACCAAATAAAAGAAATATTACAAGACTGAGTCACTGAGCTCTGTACTTGAGGAAAGTCAGTGATGTGGTTGTTATTTCACACTCTGATAGAGGTCTGGAACCATCCTCTCCCTGCTAGGACCCCTATCTCCTATGGAGTCCCATGCCTTCCATGTAAAACATTGCTCAGTCTCTGGCATGTGCACTAAAGTAGAGTTATCTTTATATGAGAGCCTTCAAAGAGCCCTGGGAGAGTCTCTGTTGGAACAAAATACACAGTCAAGTTGTCCCTTCTGTCTCCTGTTTCTTCTTAAACAGGTCCTACTATTTTTTATTTATTTATTTATTTATTTATTTATTTATTTATTTATTTATTTATTCATTTATTTATCTGTTTATTTATTTGTTTATTTATAACAACATGGCCTCTATCCTTTAACTCACTGTAGTCTGATGATATTCTTTAACTCTTGAGTCTTTTGTCTCTACCACCTACAATTCTTGTATTTGTGACAATTAGTTTCTCTGGGGCCCAGCTTTAACTACATTTAGATATTTCCCTCATTTAATAAAAGTGCATTTATAATCTCCTAAATGCCAAACATTATTTTAGATAACCTCCTCAAAGCACAGCAATGAGTGTGAGAAATTTGGTTTCATGGAGCTTTTTGACCTACTTGAAGAAGACAAAAATAAAAATATTATATATATATATATAATCAAGATAAAGGAAACACTTAAGACACTCCTTACACAATCTGTGAGGATGCATCAATGGAGCAGATACGGAACCATAAATGGCAGAAAGTATTCAAGCAAATGGAGGACCAAAGTGCTAAAGGACAAAGCCATTGCAAGTGACATCAACGAGGAAGACATTGTTTTTTATGTTTGAGGAAATGTCTGAGGCCAATATGGCACAGCCTGGAGTGGGAGAGGAGCTCGTGGTGGAGTGAGTGTTACTCAGGATTTCCTTCTGATTCACCTATGCAAATTCCCTGGATCTTGCCCCAGGCCATACAACTAGAAAACAGGAAAAAGTCACTTTCAAAGTCAGGTTAGCCTTAGATTCTTCCTCAGATTCATCATTTGCAAATGATATTAAATAGTTTAACGTCTTCCATGTAAAGTACATACAACATTGGATTATATGATTTGAATAGGAACATTGTCCATAGATGTAGTCCAGAGTCCTAGATCCCTAGCTGTTGGTGCTGTTGTGGGAAGTTATAGAAATATGGGGTATGAGACTTAGCTGGAGTGAAACCACTTGAAACCATGAGTCAAATGAATTCTTCCTTAAGATTAACTACATGTTAAGTACTCTAATGATGAAGCTAGCTATGTTGTTGCCAAGAGAAGGCAAAAACATTAACACACACACACACACACACACACACACACACACGTCATATTCTGGTTTCAGAAAGCCACATAGTCTGTCAACTGTCCATCCCCCCACCCAACACACACACATAAGCAGATTTCATTCTGCAGCAGTCACATATGGCAACAGAGAGCTATTCACCTCACAGGAGAATAGACAAGAAGTGACCAGGAACAAGAAACCCTCAAGGACTCATGCTAAGTATTTCCTACCTAAACTAAGGGCACAACTCCCTGGGTACAGATGGAGCCACAACTACTGCCATGTTTTCCCTGTCCAAATGACCAAAATCTCTGTAAAGCCATAAGCTCAAATAACCTTTCCTCTTTTAAATTGCTCTGACAGGTATTTTATCACAGTCCTGAGAAAAGAGCCGACCCAGGTTTCCAGGACCTTTGGCATACACTAATTAGATTCGCCTATTGTATATCCTGAAAGAAGTCTGAGTTTCTCAAAAACATTTCTTAAAGCGTATTTTTGAGTATTTTTTTCCCTTGGATTTTAGAGCTCATAGGGGTGAGGATCAGAACTGCCTTGTATTCAAGTAAGTCTGCAATCTTTTTCCATATAGTTAACAACTGATAGCATTTTACTGCACCCTGCGACAAAACATCTTCCTCACCCTATGCGCCTTGAAGTGGCTGACAGAGTTTCAGTAGCATCTTACTCAGCTCCGGTTGTTCCTGTGCACGCATCTCGTGGTAACTTGAACTGTGTGGGTTTTATCCCAATTCTCAAGAAGCTAAAAAGTGAAACGCCTTGAAGAACAACTCCTGGACCAATCAGGATAAAAGAAATGCCTACATTAGAATGACTTTAACCAAATGTTTGTTTTCGTTCATCTGTAATGTCGTGCCGGTCCAGGGTAACTCTTAGAGCCACAATCTTATATTTGTCATGATCCCAGGATGTCTGAGTTTTTGGTGCTGCAATTTCTGTCCAAAGCCACCTCTACAATGGCTGGAAGAAAAGAAGATGCCCTTATATTTATCCAGGTCTTAGACTAGTTAGGATAATTAGGATAGTCTAGTATCCGCCCAGCACTTCCTTCCAGACTATTGACTATAATATTCGCATGTCCAGCTAACAAGGAAGTAGAAAAGCTGACCCTTTCAAGTTAATGCAGACAAGAAAGAGAAATATGATTGTAAGAATTAGTTAGCTAATTTGTAAGCAATTGCATTTAGTGCTAATTGGATACATTGTTTGAAAATTAAGCCATTTCTGACTTCCATGGAAGCATGTGGTTTCCTAGGAAATGGGTTATCACCCAGGGTTATAACAAAGTTGAAAGGAATCTTAAGATGAATAATATTTTGTCAGTTGGTTGATGACCTGAATATATTTTTTTCAGAATATTGGACTTAGGTATTTATGCATTAATTTGAAATCGAATATATTTGGTTAAAAGATTGTTTCTCTTTATATCACTTGAGCTAGAATGCAATGCTAAACTCTCTGTGACAGCCTCCTTATCAATTGTTGATGCTAGGTAAGCATCTATAAAATGGTGAAGATTATATCCATCCAGTTGTCCTTCTCAGCCTCATTTTAAGAGTCATAGAAGACACAACAATGTTTTATAACGAGCGATGTGTGTGTGTTCACATATGTATGGGCATACATGTTTGCTCAGGTTTGTATACCCATGAGTGTATATGTGTGTGGAGACAGAGGTTAATGAAGTGTCTTCCTCTATCACTGTTATCTTATATACTGAGGCAGGGTCTCTCACTCAAACTCAGAGCCCACCAGCTTCGCTAGTCTTACTGGCTCACCACAGAATTTCTGATCCTGCCTCCTG
This sequence comes from Bramus lutescens, assembly GCA_001685075.1. NCBI lineage: Eukaryota > Metazoa > Chordata > Mammalia > Rodentia > Cricetidae > Bramus > Bramus lutescens. The sequence goes on from LOEQ01008820.1 coordinate 47,854, forward strand.
AACACTGAGATTACAAATGGACCACCGCGCTCTCCAGGCATTTATGTGGATCTTGGGGATCTCAACTTCACTCCTTCTGATTTTACCCATTCAGCCCCTTGTCCAGCTTGTGTGAGATCCTTCCCACAGCAGTAACTGAATAGCTGTGGAAATACTATGTGATCTCTGAAGGACTATGTGAACATATGTTGTATCTTCGTGCAATAACTGTTAGAAGAAATAAAACGGAATCCCACATAGATGGCAGAAGGGGGAGTCAGGGTGATCCTCTGGGAGTATTCAATAGAGTACACCTCTGTTGTTTTGTATTCCCCGAAAGAGGAGCATGAAGGCCTCTGGGTTTAAGACATATTGATGCCGCTCCTCATTTGCATATTATGGATTGCCACCAACAGGCTTTGAGTGGAAATCTTTATGAAAAAAAAATGGTACTGTCAACACCGGGCTGTGCTGTAACAGCTTTTTTCACCCTCTTTTCTGAATATTTCAGCCTTGGACTCTAGACTGGGGGAAGAGTATTTCAAGCAAGCCATGCTGAAAAAAAAAGCAAAAAAAAAAGAAAGAAAAAAAGAAAAAGAAGAAAAGAAAAATAAATGACACATGACTCTCATTTGGTCCTGATACATAAGAGCTGCCCGTGAAACGGCAATAAGAGACTTGAATAATTAGGACCATTTGAATACGGATAGCATATAAAATGAAATTAAGAGATTCTTGTTGGGTCTTTTAGGTGTGTGACTGTCAAGGTGCTAAGGGAACCATATAAACAAAACATGACCTTATCAGTCAGAAATTCAGACTGAAGCTTTTGCACACAAAAAGACCTGGCATCTGGCATTTGCTTTCAGCCAATCAAGCAAGCAGTGAAATAAACGCTCGAAACCGAAAGAGGGGGGTCTCATAGATCAGGGATGATATTGACAGAATACTTATTACAAAAGATGGATACCTGAGGCACGTAGGTTTGTCGGGGTATCTGTGCTGCCTTTTAAAGATGTTTTAAAGCCTGCATAATAAAAGGACTATAAGAAATTGCCTTGTAAGAGGATGAAGTCATTCCTGAGCTGTGGAGGAGCATCAGAAAAGTCCTTTTGAACAATGAGTACTTTTGGAATCCTCTCAGAGGAGGTTTGTTCCAAGAGGGGGATGGCTGCCTTCCACTGAGAGTTTGTTCCTTTTGCGAGTAGAACTGACATCCAGACATGGTGTTACAGCATAATCATTGTGTCGGGAGAATGTAACTCATTCTAATAAACAGACAAAGAACTGGAGAGAGTAGGTAGAGACAGACAACCAACCTTCAATCACTACAAGTAACTGGAAAGTCTATGTTCTCTCCAGTCAATATTTTCTGTATCTTCTGTTTTGGCTCACAAACTCTTGAAGGTTTTGGCATTCTCTAGTCCCATTTATGTAAACATATACAAACATATACATACATCTGTTTTTGATACGCAACTATTTTTTCTGTCAAGTGGTGTAGACAAATGGCTCACCAAAACTATAGAAAAACACCTACTGATTATAGAAATTACAAACAGTGCTGTTAGTGTGTTGTTGATGAATCTGTTCTTGCAGTTGTGGGTTCTTTCATTCCCTCATCTAAATATGAATGCATACATACCCAAAGCATTGAGGTAGGCATTGGGACTCTAATGGCAAATCTTTCAATGAGTTCACAATTTAGTAACCCAAGAACTCTATACCTTGTTATAAAGAAGGACCAAAGAGAAAAATTNGTAATGGTGGTGTGTGTCACATTGTGAGGAAAAAGCAGATATTCATAACATAACTACACAAAAAATAATTTTTTTCTATCTTCTGTTATTGCTGGCACTATCTGCTCTTTCTCTTCCCGGCTAGGACCTATATGGACACACCACCCTTCAACCAGCTTAAAACTCTTTGCTATGAGTGCATTGCCTCATTTGATGTCTTTGTATTTCTTTGCATAAACTGGCTTCCTTTCCCCACTCTCAGAAGAGCCAACTCTTCTCCATTCTTCAATAGCTGAACAATGCATCACACCTCTCAGTGTGGCTACGGCACCTATCACCTTACTGACTAGAGGGAAACTACATTCTTTTACAGACATCTGGTACAGTATTTAAGATTCTTGTTTTCATTCCTGTCCTTTGTATGTCTGAATCTTTTGCTGAACTCTGAAATGCTACCAGCTGAGTCTACATCTAAAGCGCCTGTAGCATCAGTGCCTCAGATGATGAGTGACTCATGGGAGATGACCAATAAATATTTATTAAACAAACAAGAGGATGAGTGAGTCATAGCAGGGGAAGCTTTCTGATATAAAGCATTGGTCCTTTTATCCCCTGAGAGCAATATACAGTCAGAGTCTTGGGATTTCAAAGTTGTAAGACATTTTGGAGATCATCTATTTCAAACCATAATTCAGTACATATTGTCATCAACTGGGCTTTCTTCATTAGCACTGAATGAATTGCCTTATTCTGCACTGATTCAGAAAGACAACTTTATAGCCAAAGTTGTGATAGGGATGGTCGGGGAGAAGTCTATGAAAAGTTAAACATTCACAAATAGAATTATCTGCCTAGGAAAAATTGACCACATTCTGCTCTTTTGTCCATGGTGTTTAATACTGAATGCCCCTTCCCCAGGTCAGGATTCCTGTCACTTGGTTTCCTTTCTAAGTTCTTCCATGAAACTTATTAACTTCTAACATGCCATTCCACCTAATCATTGATCAGGACCATTGCTTATTATCTTCTGGCTTCTGAGTCCATGTTCCGTTCCCTTCACGAACGCACGCCTCACTAGTTCATTCTGTTTGCAGCAAACCCTCAGCCATACGCACGGTGTTTCCAATCAGAACTTAATAGACCTTCCCTGAAGAAAAACTTGTTTTGTAAATCTTCAGTGGAGGATCTTATATGTTTCCTGACTGAGCTTGAACAGTTTGGGCCATGTGTCCTTCACTGCGTAGAATGCACAGTGCTGAACTGCTCTGTATTCTGTTCTCTGAGAGGACGCTGCTGGGAGCACTCTTGGATGCCAGGCAAAGAGCAAGCGGCTATAGAGTTTCCCAGTGCTCACTCACACTTTCTATTCGTATCTCATAGTCAACTGCCAACAGACAGGTCATAGGCTGGACCACATTCAGAGGAACAATTAATTTCGAGGCTGGACTCCAGAGCTCATGGCCTAGATTTGGATTCTCTCTGTCCTCTTTCCTAGCCTTGTACATCTGAGGCAGTTTTGCTAACATCTGTAGCTCTCAATTTACTCCTGTTCAAAAGAGAGTTAAAGGAGCCTACACGGAGGGTTGCTTCAGAGAGAACATGGGTTTCTGCAAACGGATGGCTAAGAACACGGCTGGCACAGTCAGTGCTTGCTTAATGTCAGTTCTTGTTTTTGCTGCTTGACATTTCCTCAGTCAGGAACACACTCTTCACATCCGGGTTCCTGAATTTCAAAGCCCTAGTGTCATCCAAGGGTGCCATCCTGGGAAAAGAAAAAAGCTGCTAGCGAGACCAGAGGACCAGTGGGATGTACCTGTCCAAGCCAAGGGCAAGTCTTCTCTTTCTTTTGTGTTTTATACTAACTCACAGTGGGGGGCTATTTTCTTCCTCCAGCCAGGAAAAGGAACAAAACAGAGGTGTCTTTTACTTGGGTTAGAAATGTTGGTTGGTTTGCTTTGCACTCCTGTGTGGCATTGAACTTGTTCTGAAAGAGGTGAGAATGTGAGGAAAGTGAGCATCCAGCTCAATTTCTAGAAAATTCAGGACTTCGCCAGTTCCTATGACTCTCTGTTTCAAGTCAGCCCCTCAGTGGGGCATGGGTGATTTTTTTTGAGTTGTTGGTGGTAATGTCTCGTACAGATACTGATGCAGATGTGTCCCCTTAGATTTGTTACATCTCTAATTGTATAAAATATTTATTTTTGCTAAATAGATTCACATGTATAAAACCAAGATATCTCCTCAAGAAGGTGTAGTAAATATATTACTCTCACACTTTGGGCATGTAGAACAGATTTAAAAAGGAAAAGTTATAAAATGAATGAGAAGTATAGAGCTGCAAAGCCTAGTTAAAGGCTAAAGTAATAATCAAAATGAGAATATATATGTATATATTTCTATTATATATATATATATTCTGTTATAATTTGGTTAGCTGATTTAACCAACATATAAGAGATAGCAACTAAAATTGTTTCCACCCATATTATATGCATATATTAGAAACTCTAGTTTACCAAATACTTCATTCCAGATACTTTTCAAGGTCTTATTATCCTTATTTCCTCATTGATTCTTACTAGATTGTACTGAATCAAATCAACTTCACTTAGTTTCTACTTTGACATAGTTCTTCCTTCTACAGTAGGAAATACGTTTCTGTTTTCCTGTTCCCTTTTTCTAAACACAACAAAGTTTCAACTCAAGAAGATTTGTATTTCCTGGGGGTGTTTTGGGTGTTAGAATTTCTCCCAAGGCACTAAAATCCAAAGAACAGACGGTCCAACAGAACTGGTGGGTGGCCCCAATCCTATGGTTTAGTTCTGCCTGGCATAGAGCAGGTAGGACTTCCTCATAATTTTGATAAGAATTAGCTGTGATACTGCCTATGTCTCGAGTCACCTTCAAATTGAAGGGCAATAGCAAATCTCTAGGCGTGATTAAGAACCTTTTAAGAGGGCAAAGTTGAGCAGGAATGAAAACACAGTCTGCACAAAACCATAAATAGTGGTCTTTCACCTTTTTAAAAAATTCAGATTGCTAATCAATTTTTTGCCCAAGGATGGAAGGTGGACTATTTGTGTACATGCCAATCAAACTGTGGCAAACATTAGGCTCACACAAGACTTATCCTTCTGCAAAGTAAATATGCCCTGTTATTGGTTATCACTTCAGCTACAAAGAGTTCTAAGCCGAGCGCTATTGATCCAAGTCAAGGAGATAAAACCCAAAGGATTTGAGCGCATGTTCTTTTGCTGGAGGCAGCTTCCTTCTCTCCAACTGCACATTTCACAGCTTCATAAAATGGACCATGGGAGTCCCATGTGACCACAGTAGTTACTGTCATCGCCAATAACAACAGCCTGTGAGAGGCGGTAGGTGAGAAGTAGGCACATGACTGGTGGGGTACAAGGAACAGAGGCTGAGGATCTGCAAAGAGTGTTACTGTTATTGTTGCTTTCCCACCCTGAAACCTGAACAATACATTTCCAAAGCTATGTCGGTGTCTACAAATTTCACTCCAAAACCCGAACAATGTTTCTGAAGCTGTGTTAGTAAGTATCTACAAATTTAGGATGGTCATGTTTTCCTGTTGAACTCAGCTCTCTATAATTGCAAAATGTCTTTGATGACAACTCTAATGATGGCTCCCACTTTAAAGTCAACCCTGCCTCTGTTTAAAGCTACCAGGGCCGTTATCAGCTGTCTTTTGTTACCCACGTGAAACAGCTTTCCTGTGATTCTGTTTCGCAGCTCTAACATCGCTATAAATGGGTTTCACGAAAAGCCCATCATTGCATCTTTTTTTTTCCCACTTCTTTTAAAAATCTAGACGGATAGTTTTGTCAGTGAACTGGGATGAACAGTACATGTATGGATAATTTCATTATTAATAAAGCCATGCATAAGCCCATGTCTTGATATTCATTTTCTCCTTGTCATAGCTTCTCAATTCTCTTTTTTATCATCTTCTGGATTAATCAAGTATTTTATGACTTTATTTGATCTCTAATATCTTTTGTATATGCTATTCCTATCACTACGCTTCTCTTTAAACCCCTAACATAGCATCTAAACAAGAAAGATATCTAGTGCGAAAAAAATTACTGTAGGCTCTTTTCTGATGGGCATGTCTCCTTTCTTTGCATGTGGTGTGTGTGTGTGTGTGTGTGTGTTGTCTACACATGACTGTTTACACGTGGCTAGCTCATGTGTGTCCATGTCAAGGCTAAACCAGGGCATCGGGTATCTTCCCTTGCTACCACATTATTGCCCTGAGACGGTCTCCTACAGTTCCAGCTCAGTGTCTTGGTTATGCTGACTAACTAAGGATCTTTTGCTACCCGTCTTCACCCCTCCATGCTGGAGTTGGAGGGACATGCAGCTGTGTTCAGCTTTACATGCTCAGGAATTGAACTCACATCCTCACAGTTCCAGAATAAGCACTCAAGTCATGTCCCTAGACCACCTATCTCACAATTGTGTTTCAAAATCCCCATGTCTGCTCATGAGTCCTGGTAGCTGAGGTGCCTCTGGGTTGCAATATGTCCTACCAGGTAGAGACTGTTGAATGTGTGCAATTGTCCTCTTTCGTCCACTAAAAACCATTGGATATTACCAAACCCAAGTCTTTGCCTATGTCCAGAATCAGCAAATGCCTTCTGAGAGGAAATGATAGGTTCTGAGGTCATCTTAGAAATAGTCTTTTCATTTCCGAATTCTAGGTCTTCCAGTCTTCTTAAGCTTCCTAGCATGACAATGATTTTTACAATTGTGGCACTTTTATAATTCGTCCTCTCAGTGGAATAATGACTACCATTCCTCTCCTAGAAGTCAAAGCTCTAGTGCTATTGTACATCTGAGATATAGAGGTGTATCGCAGGGTTAGGGCACAGGGTTGGATTGCACAGTTTACATTCCCACTGGGCCTTGGGCAAGTGATTGAACCACTGGGCCTTTGTTAGTTCTCTTGGAAAACAGGATTAACGATTCAACATGCCTTTAATGTCATTGTGAGGATATAATGTCACGAATGCAAAATATTTCACATGATGGCTGAACATAATGATTTCTTAAGGATTATTTACTGCTATGGCTGCGATGTACTTGAGTTTCTTCCCCAAGGGTTTGCAGGCTGGAAGCCGGGCCTTCAGTGTGATGATGGCCTTAAGAAGATGTGGAAATTCAATAGGAACACAGAGGTGCTCTGCTGCTCCCTGCCTGCTAACCTGAATTCTCCCCCTCACAGGCTCTCCATTGCGCCACTGGCCTTGAGGCCTTCACTGGAGCCAAACATGGCAGCCGAAACTTGCTGATTTGGGAGGTAAGGAAGCTTCTGTTCTCACAAAGCAGTCTGTTTTGAGTACCTTGCTATGTTGAAGTGGACCAGCATACCTATTGGTAGACAATATTGACTATGCTAGATGGGAGCCCCGTTGTCAGTTTTGAATAAGATACAGCTTAGGAACATTGTGACTTTGAATGGTCTATTTGATGGTTTTATGGCTGTTGCTTCATTGTGAAATATAGTATCAGTGATAATATTTCATAAATGCTCATGTTATCATGTCATAAAGGTTAGGGCTTATTTCATGGGATGTTCAAATAATAACAATATTGATCCATAAATTATTGTCTGATAAAGTATCAGTTGTAGCTATAGTTTAGGCTGTGAGTATAAAGCTTAGCTCAAGTCGCAGGGAAAAGAAAGTAATTTAATTGGAGTTGAAATTGAATCATAGTATTCAAAGCATGATTTTCATTTGCCTCGTATGAAAATTAAGGTCTCACAATAACATGTCAAATGATAAGGTTGCATTTGATTTTATTTATGGCATCAATGTTGAATGCAGGCTCTCACTTCATAAGCAAGCTTCAAAAGAAAAATGCATCATCTATGAATGCATGCTGAGAGTTGTGATAGTTACTCCTCCTTGCCAACTGTATTTGGAATCACCTAGGAGGCCTACCTCTGGGTATATTTATGTGAGCCTTTGTAGAATCGTATAACTGAAGAGAGAAGATCTGCTTTGAAAGTGAGTGACACCATCCCACAGGCTAGGACCCCATACTGAATATAAAAGGGGAAAAAGAGAAAGCCAAGGAAAAGTCACCATTTCTATGTGGCCATAGCTGTAAACCTTGCTGCCATTGCTCCTTCTTCACCATGACGCTGTGTACTGTCGTCAAACAACAATTTTAATTAAAAAAATTCATTTTATGAAATAACATTATATAACAGTTGTCAAGTTCTTATTTTGAATATTACTTAACAAAAATAAAGTCCTGAAAAATCTTGTAACAGCCATAATTAAAACCAGAGCATCTTGATTTATTTTATTTTTCATTATAATATAGTTCCATTTCCTCCCTTAAAATACTCCCATGTATGCCCCCCTTTTTCAAATTCACAACCTCTTTGTCACTAATTGTTGTTTTATATCTGTGAGATATAGCATATATAGATACATTTATCATAGATATAAATTACATAAACACAACCAGCTCAGTCTACCTAATGTTAATTATACATATAATTTTAGGGATGGCCGTTTGATATTGGGTAACCAATCAGTGTGCTCATCCCTAAAACCAGAGGGTGTGACCCACTGATAAAGGTGAATATTGGAAAACTTGGATCTTGTCTCCTCCTAAACTGTTCTCTTTTGTAAATTTGAGATATAACCATTACCACCTACCTACATGCCATAGATCTTAATTATTCTCTCATATTTCACCACATTAAATCAAATCACAAGAGATTGCTGGCTTCAGAAATTCTTGAAAACGTAACACATGTGGCTACATTATTGACATTTCTACTCTCTTCTTTTACTAAAAGGGAGAACCTGGAACACAAAAGAACTTAAAAGACTTTCAGGGGATCTCAGGATCAATGGTTGAATTGGTGTTTATTTCAGAATCTTATGTTGTCTCGGCAAATGGGTGGTCTTCCTGTCCTGTGGGCAGAGTAAATATAAAAGAAGGAAGTAAGTCTTTTTCCTTCTCCAGCCCACTTCCACTGGACCTGAGCACCCATAGTAGAAAGATTCTGTTTCTTTGTGGACCCATGTCACCACCCTACTCCAGCTCCAGGCCTTCTCCCCTCCTGAAGCCACTGTGGTTTGCACCCTTAGTTCCTATCATGGCTTCAGGAGAAAGAAGCACAGAAGCTATTTTGTGTGCCTGCACTGCATCTCAATGGCTCTCTATTTGTTCCATCAGCAGCACAGACTGTTCACCTACTTTGAGCATATTTTGTGGTATTTTTCCCCCTGTGGAACTTGCAGCCATGGTAATAAAGTTAGTGTTCTGGGAGGAATGGATTGAATGTGACTCTTTAAATGAAACTAAGAAGCACAGCACACACTTGTCTTCTGAGGTTGACAGCTGCATTTTTCTGGAAGAACTCTGGCCTGTATGTGTTTTATTCATGTGGGCCTCACACGATGAGATAGATTTGATCAATGGAAGTCAACTACCTCACACTAGGTCCTAGAAGATTCTGTTCTTGGCACTTTATGAATTCAGAGAATTGTTGATTTTTCAAATAGGAGTGTCAACACTTGTTTGGTTCAGTGTCATGTCCTTTAGGCAATAAGCTGTAACTGACCTTGCAAGGGATGAGTCAACTGAGGTTGATCAAGACAAAGTTTCTCCGAAAGATCCAAACAAGCACCAGAGAAAGAGGAGATGAGTCTCTGTTAGATTTGATTATCTTTAGCAATGAATGCTTTCCCCCCCTCAGGCAAAATCTTATGTGGAAACTCAATTAAACCTATTAAATAAATTGGGGTGTCAATGTTGCATCATTTCTGATTTATTACGTTTATTTTTACTGTCAATAAATGCAAAAAATTCCTGAGGCTGTCTTGATGAAATGAACATGTGGAGTTGAAGACCAGAGATGATAATTACTTCATAATAGAGTCAATGCTCAATTTACTTTTGGCTCCTTTTCCTTATTTTGTTCTGCTGTGTCAAACAAACCTCTACTCACATGGAAAAATAGATGTAAAAGTTAGTTAGGTAAGGATTTGCCTTGCAATTTCTGTGTGTCCTTTGGTTAAACTGACTACAAGCTTTGATTCTGTTCTAGGTTGAATTGTTGACATCTGAAGGTTGCTCATATCCTTTGTTATGGATGCACCAATTAGAAAAACCCAAAGCTAGAAGAGCAAAATAAAAACATGGTCTTCTGGCAATCTTTGCAACATGTAGCATCTATAGTTCTTATTGGATCACTTACCCCACAACGTGATAGAAATACTCACTGGCTCCATTCATCCTTTCCTGGTGCTCGAGTACAATAGATCTAAGAAACAGTAACAAACACTTGTTATATAAATAAATATATCCCTACATCCTAAGAAGAAGTTGCTTCAAGTTTTAATCATCCAAACTAATAATATGCTCCCACACAGTTTGACTATATGCACAAGGAAAGGGATAGAAGCTTTATTTTAAATTATACCCAAACAGCACAAGATAACCATACAGGGCCTCAGAGATTCCAAGCTCTAAATTATATGTTGCAGTGTACCTGCTGTTACTATTTTAAAGGGTTATAGATATATCTGAGTAAACATACACATTGTTGGCTATTTGAACCCATTGTATAGGAGTCTTTGGGTCAAGGTTGTAAAACTGCTGAAATATCTCTGGAGAATATTTTCATATTTCTGGACTTTCAGCATCATTTCAGTGTCTCCACCTACATCTTCCATGGTGTCTCCTCTGCATCCTTTGCCTAGCAAGTCCCCGTTTTTGCTCATTTTTTCCCTGGGTGGCTAATTCTTCCTCCTTATTTTTCCACTCAGAAATCAGTTTCTTAGTGTGGCCTGCCTTCCTACCAAAGAAATACTCCTTCCAAAGTAGCCTGTTTTTTTTGTCAATCACCATCTATTGTTTCACCCTATTATTTTCTAAACTCTATGCCTTACCTGAAATTATTAATTATGGCCTCTCTTCCCTCACTTTATAAAATATTTTTCAATAGAAAAGATTGGCTGCTTTAATTCAGAAGAATACTCTTATATATTGCTGATTTAACATTAGGGTTAAGGTTAGGGTTGGGGTTATGATTAGCACCATTTCATCATTATTAGAGTATTACATTTAGGGCAATAAGTAAAGTGTTCACTTCAACCATGCCTGTTTTATAAAGCCTCATCCTCTGCTCCCAGCATAGTGTATAGCACATAAGAGATGGCTCCCATATTTGTTGTTGTTGTAAATAATGGAACATGAACGAACACTGTGTTTGTTTGGGAAGTAGTTTGGCCGCGGATTAGACAAACAATGTGTCTTAGGTCCTCACTTCGATAGCATATGTGCTAAAAAGAATGGAAATCAGGAATATTTGGTTACTATTCCAGATTCAATTGTACAGTGGATCAAATATCCCTGAATGAAATAGGAACAACACAGGCTATCAGCATGCATTCTATTGTCTCAGTCAGATAACAGAGTACTTTCAGACTCAATTGTTTTTTCTCTATAGATTTTCAAAGATCAGAGCTAATTTGTGTTCCAAAAGCATTGATTGATATGGGAAAAGAGTTTGGTTATCCATAAGGAAAAGTTGTTAGAGCAAGGGAAACCTACCAAAGCTATGGGCAACTAACTACTCCTGGAAATGTTTGCCTGGTCTCCAAGGAATGGCTGTTTGTGTATTGCATCCTGACTTGCTAGTTAATATCTATGACCCTCACCATTTCTGAAGCCAAGTGGTCTCATGAATAAAATATAGAAGATGCTGTCAATGCTCCATCTCAAATCTTCACATCTTCTCTACTTTGCCAAAAAAAGTTAATAAATCAAATTATTTTAAAGTACAACTGATCAAGGCAACTGTTGGCATGTCAACGAAAAGACGGCCTAATACATGACTTTGACTGGATGACTAGATGTATTTCGGACATGGGGACTGAGGCACTGATTGAAATGTATAAAGAAAGAGCTGGGGTGAACTTTTCCAAAGCCTCCAAGACAGAGACAAATCTGCTCCTGACATTGATGGTTTCCATTTTAGACAGTGCCAAGTGATATAGTAAGGGTTCTTTTGCTTCCATGCCAAGGTCAAACAAGTGTTGTTTTCTGAGGTAAGAGCTTTGAGGTATTGCTGAAATCAAGAGGGCTCCCCTGTGTCCAAGTGGAAGTCCTTTGAAAAGTACTCAAAAAGTTTTCCTTTTCCAACTTGGACGTATGTTTGCCCATATAACCCTAAGAGCCTTAGTATGTTTGTGTATATGAATGAGCACAAACACTAATCATGAGAATGAAGAGAGACTGGGAAGAGTGTGTTTTAGACCTACTAGGTGTCAGATTGTGTTACATGGTGACATTTAACATGCTACATTACTTTCTCTATTGCTGTGTTAAATTAAAATAAAAAAAAACCCACATAACTTAAGAGATGAAGAGTTCCTTTGATGTGTTCCATTATAGCAGACAGGGAAAGCATAGAGAGAAGAGTCATTTGGAGGGTGATTTTTCACACTGCATAGACAGTCAGGAATCAGAAATAACAGGAAGCGAGGCTGGTCCATAAGGCACCAAGGCCAGCTTCCTCCTCCAGTAAGTCCTCACTCTCTGAAGGTTCTACAACACGCCCAAACAATACCACCAGCTAGAAACAAGTTTTCAAATCCAAGAGCCTAGAGGGGACAATAGAAAGCCAACAAGACAGACATTACTCTGTTCACAAAACAAATGAGGAACCTAAAGCTAAGAGGGCTTAACATATTCTAGGCAAAGTACACCATGAGTACCTAGGCCTACATCTCTGCATGATGCCAGTTAGAACTCAGCCAGAAAGACTTGCTTGATTTGTCAAGATAGACTTATGCTCTCCTCCACCACAAACTTAAGATTATAAATAGCATTCCCGCTTCTGTATCACTCTCACCCTTGCTTGCATGCCATCTTGCAATTCGAGGCCACTTCTGTGGTTAACTGGAGAAGCGTACAAAGTGTGTGTTCATCTGGATTCCTGTCTCATGTGTCCTTCACAACTATGGTCTGTGGTCTGCTTATTTAGTAATAAAATAACCTTAAATGGAGTTTCTTCCAACATTCCCAGCAATCTTGGGAGGCAAACGCATCACCTGTGGTTTGGCTTAGAAGTAGGTTGCTGTAGCAGCCCTGGTCCTAACCATCCACCTTTCATTGAATTACATTAATAATTCTCTTATCCATGTTTCAGGAGCTCTGCTAGCCAGCTTCCTTAGGGTGGTGGGAAAGGGTATGTCTATTCTGTGAACGATAAGAAGAATTTTGAGAATGTGGACGTCTTTCAAGTTCCTTTGAAACTAAATGAATCGAAGTCGTACAACTGCATAGAGGTTTTGGAGATCCTAATCCCCGTAGGAATCCAGTCCTAGTGGAATATAGTGGTTGTTGATCTTCAAGTGTTTTTTTTTCCTTTGTTGGCAAATGGGATGGAATTGATGACTAACCAGTTCTTTTATCAGCAAGGACTATTATTGTCTCACAGTGACCTCAGAGTAGCCATGGCATTTATGATCTTATTCATACAGGCTGTCTGCCCAGAAGCATAGGGGAATGAATCTCTGCTTGAGATGAATACTATTACTGACTTCCAGCAGCCACACTTCTTACCAAGATAGGTTAAACTTTTTGCTTTTTAATGTTAATAATGCTACATTTTAAATACATGTGGCTTCCACTTAGTCTCTATCATAGGGAATCTATTTAAATTGTTTATCTGTTCTTGATTTAATTTTGGTATGTAGTATCCATTCAGAACACTGTCCATTTCTTTTAAATTTTAAAATTTTGTGGAATACAGGTTTTGGAAGCATAACCTGATGATTGTCTGGTTTTCCTCCATGTCTGTTCTTTACCAGGTGACACATATTTCATTTTTACATACATTTTCAATAGTGCACATATTTTTGAGGGGAGTATGCTCGTTTAAGAAGAGACAAATTCTGCTTCACATTTTAGACACAGTGCTGATAATCAAGTTTCTTGTATATGTCTCAATTTTCTATATGTATAAACAGAGGAAACCTACTTGCTTTAAGGTGTGAAAGGATCACAAAAAATAATGACAAAGGGCAGTAGGTTGAAATTCTGTGTCCCTCTCAGATTCATTTGTTGAAGTCTAATCCCTAATGTCATGGTATTTGGAGATAGTGCCTCCAGGAGGAGATAATGGCATGAAAATGGAGTTCTCATGAATGAAGACCTTATCTAAGAGACCCCAGAGAGCCCCCTTCCTCCTTCCTTCAAGTGAAGAAATAAAGAGAAGTGGGCAATGACTGTATTCTGCACAGATATCTTCTTGGGGTAGATGCCAAGTCTGTCAAGGGCTCTAATCTTTGCCTCCTTACCATCATCAGCAAGTTTCTGTTATTGATACGTCACTCAGCTCTGGTATTCAATTACACCAGGCTAACTGTGACTTTAAAATGGATGTAGTAAAATGAGCTTCAGTGGGGATGGGGAGAGCACTTGCTTGCTGCTCTTACACAGGACCTGGGTTCAATTCCCAGCACCGGCACTGGCAGTTCATACCTGTCTGTTTTTTTCGGTTCCAGGGACTGTACCACTTTCTCCTGACCTCCGCATGTGCTGCCCATATAAGCAGGAGCACACATATACACATAACAAATACATAAACAAACAGATAATAAAAGACCTGAGTCAGTTTCGATGAGTGCTGAAGAAAAAAATCATGATTCTTGCTTCGGGTTTAGGAGCTTTGCTTCTTCCTCACACTGAGGAACAAATGAAGAACTCCCCAGGATGGGCTGGTGTCAGCGCCACTGATTATAGCAGTTAGTGCGAGCAGGATGGGTAAATGAATCACTAGTCTTGATCCCGCAGAGGAAATCACCGACAGATTACCTTTTGAAGTACCATTATATTGGATTTCTATTGAGCATGGATGCTTACTCTCTGGATCTAATTTACGCTCCTGTTGTGATAGAATATCCCGACAAGAAACAACGTAAGGGAGAAAAGGCTTATTTTGACTTACAGTAGGAATCATAAGATGTATGATCCATTACAGAGTGGAAGGCATGACAACAGAAACATGAGGTCATCTTGGCAGTCAGGGAATAGACTTGTTAGGTCTTTATCTGCACACAGGAAGTAGTCAGAGAGAACGGGAAATGGGACAAGCTATGAAATGCCTCCAGTGACGTTATTTCCTCTCACAAGACTCCAATTTCTATAGGTTCCATAACACCCTCAAGCAGCACCAATAACTAGGGAGCGGGTATTCAGATGTATAAGCCTGTGGGGGACATTTCCAATCCAATTCGCTATTACATGAGATCCTGAGGCACGAGCATGCGATTCTGCTTCTGTTCTAATCCTTAGCACATACTGGAGAAAGCAACACTGCATTGCAGTCAAAGGCCCCAGAGCGGTAATGGAAGAACACGAGGCACTGTTATATCCTGACTTTGGTGGTTTTGTGCATTTGTTCTATATGTGCAACATCAGTGTAATTACAGAACTATCGCAGAGAAGAAGTCTGAAGTTTAAGACAAAACATATTCAGGGTTCGTTGAACAGGGTTTAGCATGTGCTAGAGGCTCAGGATAAAGAAACTGAGACTCGGTAAGGGTTAAAGGTAGCTGGATGGGAACCTCATGTGTCCAGGTCCTGAACACAGTAGTTTAACTTCAGAGGCTCCCATTTCTCACCTCTGAGTCTCATGGAATCTCTAGACCTTTAGAAAACACAACTTGAATGGGCTGCAATCTCTATGTGCACAGAGAAAACAGATTAGAATTAGGATAGAGAAATGATCCAACCGCATGTGACTTTGAACAATCAGAATCCTGTGATTCACGATGCCCTCCACCATAGAGAGACTGGTTCTTGGGTTCTGGTGTGGGTTCCCTGGTCCCTTCTCCTTGAACTTAGAGCAGTGGGTGCTGAGAGGGCAGGGTTGAGGAAAACAAATTCTAGTACCTTCCTTGCATGATACTCAAGCAGTCAGTTTCCCATTTATGCCTCAGATTCATCACCTGTGAAACTAAGGTATGATTTTTATAATCTTCAAATTACCTGCCAGTGCTGCCAAATTTTTCCTGGCCCTCCAGGAGTCAGGCTTGTGTTACCTCTTACATGGCAGAAGATAAATCCCCAAAACATTGTCTCCAGCATCTCCCATAGCACACTAGATAGATTAAAGAATTAGTGAGCTCTTTTACATGTATAGATTAATCTGGACACAGATATGAGTTTAATGGCATTCTTTTCTTTCCTGCCTCAGGTAGGGAAAGCATCCTGAAAGCATTGTCTGAGAATGTTTAGATTTAGAGCCTCAGGAATGTAGCAAGTTCTCCTACTGAATGAAGTCTCTAGACAGCCTGTCCAGTGATGTCAACCTCACTTTTCTGGCACTATGATCCAGCCATCTTTAAATGGTTCACACCTGTTGTTACTATATGTGTGGCTAAGGCTTGGATACTTTGGCATCAAAACAAGAATGGTTGCCTAGAGGCATGAGAAAGACATAGTATTCATGGACCCTGTGTCAGGATGACAGAATGCTTAGCTGCATATCAACTCTATGGGCACACTAAAGAAACAGCTAAATGAAGGGCATACATCTAAACAAAAATGGCCTAGAGCCTTACAATAGAGGAATACAACCTATAAGCTATGTTAGCTGCTATAATTATTAGCTGCAATGCTAATTTCCTTCTCCTATCTTTAGCCAAGGATGTACCAATCTCTCGTTGAAAATGTCCCCTGGGATGGGAACTTTACTTTCCTTGACCAAACTTCCAAAGACTAAGAAACTCTGCATGCTACATCAACTTAATGATATTCATACAATAATCTCCATACAGTCAGCACTCCCAGTTCAATCATTTGTCCATATAGCAGTCAATTCTTCCCAATAGCCTTAGATATTTGCCAGGCATGGTAGCATTCACCTATAATCACAGCATTTGGCAAGTAAATAAAGGGAATCAAGAGTTCAAGGTCATCCTCAGTTATATAGAGAGAGTTTGAACACAACCTGGGCTACTTGACATCCCACCTTCAAATACTAATATATCTTCTTCCATATAACTTTGCAATATTTCTCATTTGAAAAATTTTCAAGTTTACAAAGACTTTTGTAGTCAGAAAGACTAAGTCTTGTTTAATAATCCAACCAATCGTCTAACATAAATGTCTAAGAACATGATACAATTAACACACCACAGAGGATAGGGAATTTAGCAAGAATGCTTTTCTTTCAGAAAGTTGTGTCGTCTTTTCAGCTTTGCCTGTCAGTGAGTTTCAGTGAGTAATTTGAACTCTTTGGATGCATTCTCTGCTCTTTAAAATGTAGCTATATTGTGCAGCCTCACAATGTTGTTATAAGACCCAGAGAGAGCAATGTACATGATACTCTTTGCAAACTGTGTGTTAAAATGCTATAATATGCCTATTGGTTATCTCTGCTAGAGGAGGAAGGAAGAGGGCGAACTACTGTATTAGGGAGAAAGTAATCTATCAAAATGAGTACAGAAACATACTAACACTGGTGTGCTATGTGGTAAGGGAGAGCCATGCCAAAGTTAGTAATTACCCTACAATTCACTTGAGGGGACGAGAGCCGCAATTTTATTTTTTATTTTTGATTATTTCATACTTTTGTACAATGTATCTTGCCTTCCAATTCCTCCTGCCTACCCAACACATCTCTCCCCCAACTTGTTCATGTACTTTCTAAAATGTATTTTTACAATCCCCTGATTCTAATCAGTAATGCTTATATGATCACGGGTGTATAGTCACTGGTACATGGACAATCAGTCTATTTGGAATCAAAGTGATTCTTCCTTTCCTCATAGGCATCAACTTCCAGTAGCACCTCAGCAAGGGGTAGGGATCTGAGAACTCTTCCTGCATCATTCACTGTCCTGATCTTGTGAAAATCTTGAAACCACAACTCCAGTGAGTTCATGTGTTTAAGATCATTCCTTGCCCAGAAGATGACATTTGACAGCACTCCCCACCCCACACTCCAGCTCCCATGGTTTTCCCAGGCCCTCTTTTGCAATGTTTCCCAAGCTTTGGTAGGCACAGGGTATTGATACAGACATCTCATTTGCAAAACTCATAGTTAGGTATTATCAACAGTCTGAACACTAACGTGTCTCTACATTAACCACTCTCCACTGTAGTAAGAAACTTTTCTGATCACGGTGAGAGTGGTACAAATCTGTGGGGATAAATATTTAGAAGACAGCTTGTCAGCATGACCACTTAGCAAAACATTAATAGGGCCTAGGACTTCCAGAATTCTGACTGTTGATCATGATTACAATATCAGGTATAAATTCTCCAGTTTCAAATCTAATCAAGATTGGTGAATCTACAAACTTTATTATCACTATTGTGTCACTGGGAAAATCTTGCCTTGCAGGTTAGTATTGTAGCATGCAAGGTCTGTAACTGAGTAAGACTATTGATCTGTTTTTTTCTCCTTTTTTTGCAAGAACCCAAATATCACATTTTACCAGTATGAAAACAAGCCAGCAGAAGTTTCCTGTTCAATTTGTGTTGGTGTCTGTATTTCCTTCAATCATAATATGTAGTTTTCAACATTACCATCTAGCTACTGTGTGTAGCTTATAACAATGGTAATAATCTATGTTGTTTTAGATAATTCATGAGCCCTCCTGGTTTATAACTAACAGGGAGGTCACCTATACCTGAAACTGAGATTTTTCATTTAATAACCCATTTCTTCTTCACTGTTGAGCCATGAGGGTTGCCTGTGTTTAATCTTTATTCTTTTTGAAGTTCTATTTTCATTATCTTACAATGAAGAGGAACCTACATAAAGTAACTGCACTAAAAATTCGTTCCATAAAATAAATAGAAGCAGAGGATGATTTAAAAGTAAAAGTGTGTCTGTCTACCTGTTCCTATGCTTGTTCCCATTCATGGACTCTAACCACAGGCTGTATTTATTTCTATGACAGCTCCAAAGCTTTGCCTGTCCAAAGACATAGAAGGGTTGGCAAATGACTAGAATACTTTTTGAGAGTACCAAGAATGGTTTTCTTTTGTAACAGGGCAGTGGATGTGTGCTTGGATACCTGTTTTGTGTAGCCATCCCACATTAAGAAAAGTAGCTTTAGAATCAACCTAGATAAGGCTCTCCTTCAATTTTTAGCTGTGTCACCTTGAACAAGTCACCAGCAATGGTGGCTTGGACAAGAATGGGGCCTATAGGATAATACATTTGAATTCTTGGTCCCTAGTTGATGCAAGTGTTTGAAAGGATTAGGAGGTATGACCTAGTTGGAGAAGGTGTGTCACTGGGGAAGTACTTCGAAGTTTCAAAAGACTTTCATCATTTCTAATATATCCCTCTATACCCTTGCCTCCTAGTTGCAGATTAAAATGGCAGCACTTAGCTGTTGCTATTCCCATTCTTCTGTTTTGCCATCCTGTACTGCAACCCTCTTAAACCACAAAACAGTTAAATAGTTTCTTTTATAAGGTTCTTGACCATGCTGCTTTATCACAGCAATGAAAAGATAACTAAGACGTTGACCCTCTCTAAAACTTCCTTTGTTTGCACAATGCATCTAGCGATAGCAATTTCAAAGTGTGTTGTTAAGTATTGATGAAGCAATACAAGCAGAAGTCCCAAAGAAGCCGTCATCAAGAAGGCTTGTGAAACTAGAGAATGAGGACATGCCACTCTGAAGAGACTTTTTGCTTGTTTATTCCTGATTGCCTGCCAATCTGAACTCCTTAGGTCTCTGGCACTACATTCAAAGCAGTGAGTAAGCAGATTCATGCTGAGTTAGTTCATCTGGGGATGGTGTATTGATCTGAACTGCAGATCCGTTGTGACTGAGGGCAGTAAAAACATGAGGCCGATTCATAGGAAGAGGTTACCCATTGGTTAAGACATTTTTTAGTGTGGGGAATTTAGAGATGACGGAAGAAGGATCAGGATAAAGAAGAAATAAAAAGAAATGTGGGATTCTCGGGTTCATTTAATTATCATCTCTTTCTTAGAAAATGTGAACTGTACCTTAAGTCTCCAACTGTAAGCATGGAAAAAAATGGTAGCTGCCTAATATGGTCATGAATCTGCCTTTATGAGATTCATGATACGAAGTTTCAAGAATGCTAAATGACCCAGAATTCTCCATGAATATGTGTAAGAAATTTATAAAAATATCTCAGCAAGTGTGTCCAAAACGTTTCATTGTTGCTGACATTTTTGCATTTATCCGCAAAGCTGCAGATGTGTACATGGAAGCTTTATGCTGTTGAGCTGAATAGGAATATTATGGCAAGCATTAAGCATAGTAAATTATTATCAGCTAAAGGCACATTCTCTGATCTGGGCTACTTTTGTAAATGAAGTTTCATTGGAGCATGGCCACATCAAGTTGTGTACATATGGTCTGTGGCTTCCTTTGTGCAGCAGAATTGAATAGTTGGAACAGAGATCTTAAGGCTCATTCTCAAAAGTATTTGCTATCTAACTCTGTAATAGAAAGTTTCCCAATCTTCTGCTCTAATGCTCTTTGCACACTAAAAGCACCGAGAAGTCACATATCCAAGAAATCTAATTTTTTAACTCAGAACTTCTGGGCAGGCCACTCCAAGAAGGAGCTCATTGATACCTATGTCTTGCTATTCATGCCCTTGGGTAATATTCTCCCATAAGTTTTGACCACAGAGATCTGCTTTTGAATGAGGAAAATAAAGAATGAGGACATGCCACTCTGGATCTTATGTTATAAGGAAGCTATGTTTCTCTCTGAAACACTCTCTACTTCTTCCCTGGTCTAGAGTCACTAGATATTACATTGTAAATATGTAGAGGAAGCCTCCAGGGAAATCCATGTGGTAAGAATCCAAGTCCTAAAGTAACCACATGTGGACAACAGAAAGAGGAGCTCCTCAGCCTGCCAAGAGCCCTTTGAGCGAACTTGGAAACTCTCCAGTCTCAGCTGAGCCTGGGATGACTGAGGCATGACCAGGAGCCTTGATGCTCCTCATGAGAAATCCGAGTCAGTGACATTCTGCTAACCTCTAGTTAGGGCCTTGAGCACCAGAAACTGGGATGCAAAAATCACTTGTGACTTTAAATTGCTAAACTTTGATTGAGTAATATAACAATGATAAACAACTTTTAAAAATATTCAGCCATTACAAAAGTCATTTGTCTTAGTAAATTTTCTTTTGTTGTGAAGAGACACCACGAACAAGGCAACTTACAAAATAACACGTTGACATGGGGGCTTGTTTACAGTTTCAGAAGGTGAGTCCATGACTATTATGTCAGAGAGTGTGGCAACAGGCAGACAAGCATGGCGCTGGAGCAGTAACTAAGACCTACTTACTACATCTTCCTTACATCTTATCTGAAAGTGTGTGTGTGTGTGTGTGGTGTCTGAGAGAGAGAGAGAGAGAGAGACAGAGACAGAGACAGAGACATAGACAAAGGCAGTGAAGGCAAATATGCCTGGGATGCCTACCCTCTAAGACATACCTCCTTTAACAAGGCCACACCTCCTACTTCTAACCTCAAATTTCCACTAACCAGGAACCAAGCTTTGAAATATACTAACTTATGGGGGCTCTTCTCATTTAAACCACCACATCATTCTTCAAAGCTTTCTGCCATGAATCATTCACTACCTTAGTTTAGACAGTGAAGGGTTAAATAACTACATCTTTCAAATTTAGAAAAATGGAAAATGTATTTCTGTCCTATTCATGGATTAAGACCTCAAAGAGTTTGATTCATTGTCATTTATCTGATGTAGTAATAATAACCACCTTAGAAAAATGGCTTCTTCAGGTTAAGGGTCCATTCTATTATCAAGAAGAATGATTATGAAAAATCACTATAAATAATTAGTGCTATATAAGTGAGTGTGCCATCTCTTTCCCTGTGAACTCTGTTTCTCCTGCTTGAGAAGCATTGGGAATGTAGAAAAGACACAGGCCTTGAAACTGTGTCACTATCCCTGTATTCAGATCCGAAAACACAACCATGTATTCCTGATGCTTGTTAGCTTTAGGAAATGCCTTGGGTCTGCAGGAACTTGCATTCCCTTACTCTCTAGTGCAGTGCAACTCACAGTTTCTGAAAATTTGTCCTGTCAATTCACTGATCTCATGGGTTGGTACCTTTTCCTTATAAGTCACTACAAAGCCTTTCTAATTGGGTCAACTGACTGTATTTAATAGCAACCATGACAAGAAATTGCAACACAAGAATTCCGGAAATTGTTATCCTCTCTTTCATTGGGGCTAGACATTGAGCAAAATATACAACCCAGGGTTGTCTTTAGCAGGTGTTTCTGCAGTATCTCTTTGGTACTCAGCATGGAAATTCATATGTGCTGGCAGTCCTGTCAGGAAGGGATCTTTGCCCATACCTGAGTGGGTCCAATGACAGCTTAATGCAATTTGCAAATTGGAATTAAACAACAGTGAATTTCCGTAGTATTTTCGTTGGTCATTGGTTGTATGAACCTAGGCAAGAATCTGTACTATATGAGCCTGTTTTTTTCACCAATAAAATATTGAAAATCATGAATTGGGAGTTAAGAAATAGATCCAGTATCTCTTACAGAGCCTGGTTCATTGTAGGCCCACAGGAATGATAGTTTCTGTCTTTGCCTCTCTTCCTTACATCAGAACCCATCAGATGAGGACTGCATATGGTCTGGATGCTTATAGCTGCTATCTTCTTGTTTGTCACTTTCCCCTATTGTTGCTCTCTGTTTTCTTCTTTTCTGAACTAACCAGTCATTCTTTGACCTGAAAGGTATGAACCTTGGTAATTTTTATGTTCACGACTAGCATCCTCAGCCATTAAAGAAAACTCTAGTTTTGAAGATGTTTACTCATCAGGAGATTATCTGGAAGCAATCCAATTTACAGTAGATTTTGACAAAGCTACCTGTTACCAAGTTTTGTAAATGAAGTTTTCTTAGGATTCAGTCACATTCATGGCTGCTTTTCCAATTCAAAGGCAGCACCAAATAACTGAAACTCCATGGCCCATAAACCTGAAAATACTTACCATCTAGCCTTCTCTAGAAAAATGTTTACTCACTCTTAATCTACCTACTTGATCTCTGGAGGCAACTCAGGAGACAGCCCTCTAAATGTCTGAACTGATATATAAATTTTATATATAAGTATATGAAACTTGAGAACAAAACAAACAGAAATGATTATTTCCCATCAGGACATGGGGAAGAACACTTTTAGAATCAAGAAGTAAGATTCAACCCAAGTTAAATTGGTTACCTAAGGCAAGAGGAGCATATAGGCATACATTTAATATTTGGAGTAAAAATACATACATTCATTTCATAGTTCCCTGACTTTCAAAGGATATGACTTTGAACAAGTGACCTACCTCTTGAATTGTTTCTTTACCCTACAAAATAATGATTTCAGTAATTATTTCCTCAGAGAGCTTTTTTGCAAGAGTTAATGAGATAATATACTCCATAAACTTTAAAACTTTATACAAATGCTATTTTTGTGATCAAGATATAGGCCCTTGAAATATGTTTGTTGGAACAATTAGTATAAAGATTACACCTCTAATATAGTTGGCAGATTTCCTGGCATGTACACCATGAGATATTTTGATTGAAGAGTCAAACATGAGTTGATTCTTTCTTGCCTAAAGTCCCTAGGACATTTTTGTTTTAACGCAAATGCTATTTTAGGCCTTTAAATTTCAGGCCAACTTCCAACATAGACATATATTCCAACATAGACATTTAAAAATCCCTGTAGACTATGCTTTGTGGGTAAAACACTTAAGTCATGAAATGCTGCTGCATCACCCCATCCTGGGTCATGGATTCCAGAGTGTATACTCCTTTGCTTTCCTATGGAATGATTCCATATCTGATCTTGGAGCCATCTTCCTATCTCAGAACTACCGAAAGCAATATTGAATATAATCTTTCCCGGTCTTCTTTAGTCTTATAAGCCAGATAATATGTAAGCAGCTTGGGAAAACATCTCTGTTTTGTGCCTCTTGTCTCTTCTGGATCGATCAAAGCAGTTGCAGTCACCATGTTAGGAAGTGGGAGTCTACAAATCACATCCCTAGGAAGGCCCAAGGAAGATTCCAATTTTTCAGCTACAGGAATGGGTAAAAAGGGAAAATCAAGCAGTTAAGATGATGACAGAGAAGGAAGTCTGTCTGCCTGGAGGGGAGAAAATGGTGTGAATTTAAATGAAAAATTACTATTCTGAGAAGATGCTGGCAGAATTCCCAGATCTCCCTTTGTGTGAACGGCGTTCAGTTCAGTTAGTCTTCTAGCCCATGCTGTGCTCCAGCTGTGATGTGTGCCTGCCATGTCAGTGATTTACTCTCTGCCACTTCTAATCCACACATTTTCAGGGCTGGTGACAACACGTTCGTGGCATCTAATTTGCAGTGACTTTTGTCATTCTGACATAAAAAACATCATAAAATACAAAGTGTCCATGATGTGTATCCCTTGTGGTGTGGAGCGTAAAAGATCCAGTGTCTAGGACATGACATCTAAGGAACATCTGTGCCTGGGGTCTGAGGTATGAACAGTCTCTCTTCTTTGCATCATAGTTAGTTCAAATACTACATATGAGTAGGTATTCCAGCCATTTCAGATTAAGAAACAAACTTGGATATATGATGTACACTCAGTAACTCAGATAGTAAGTGTAAACCTGGGAAGAGAATCAAGATAAATGAAGTCAACTTGTATATCTTTTGACATTTAGAATTTGTCTAATATGGAAATCACACTTTTACAAATAACAGTTATT
Organism: Bramus lutescens; assembly: GCA_001685075.1. Lineage (NCBI taxonomy): Eukaryota > Metazoa > Chordata > Mammalia > Rodentia > Cricetidae > Bramus > Bramus lutescens. Next base: position 72,387 of record LOEQ01008820.1, read on the forward strand.
TGCATCTACAGAGTAAAATTGAGCAAGACCAAGCTTGGAGGCTGGAGAGCAGGGTCTATTGTCACCATTATTTCCTATCTGCATGTCTTTGCAAAGGCAGGCCATGAATGATCTTTCCAAGACTTGGGTTGCTTATTTGTAAAACAGAGATAATAGCATTTACCCCCAGAGTTTAAACCATGAGAAGAACTAACGCAGACAGAGCTCTCCAGTTGTTCCATGGCTTGATTACAAACTGTGTCTGAAATTTGAGGAATAAATTTTGAGCAGGCCTGATAGTGAGAAAATGGCTGAATTTGTATTTTGAGACGTTTAGATAAGTGGATTTCTGGGAGTTGTTCAAACTCTAGTAATTATGTAAAATTACTTTGTATGCAAAGTCTTATACATATATATGCACACATATTTTCCATATATGCATACATATTATCTATATATACACATCATTTTGCTTAATTTCTATCACACTTTGGGAATTTGCATATGTCATATCCATCCCCAGAGGAAAAAGCCAAGCCTGGCAGAGAGCCAACAGCATACAAGGTCAGATGCTGAAAAATAGAACTAGCTGAGATATGAAGGTGACCTAGGAGCACCTCAGGGTCCCTCAGGGACTCACCATGTGGTACAATCATCTCAAATAGAAAATCATAATAGAGAAAAGAGGCACTCTGGGGACATTGCAAAGGCTCTGAAGTCCGTATGTCATGCCCCTATAGCCATTACAGCAATGTCTTCTAAAGCCAAGTCTGTGGAATCTAGAAAAGCACAGACACAAATGTAGATAAACAACTCACAATCTCTTCCTTTTATTTCATTTAAGCCAATAAATAACTACAAATTGGCTATGAGTGTCTCCATGGAGGACAGCATTATCTGGCACCCACTGGGGCTTCATGAATCGTCCCTTAAATTGAGCTGCACTTACACTTCACCCATCTTTTGATTCCGGAACCTGTCTTTTAAGAAATACAATTAAAATTACATTCACGTATTTAGTTTGTAGGGCTTGTATGTGTGTGCATGCACATTTGTGTTGTGTGTTTGAGTGCATTTATGAGCATGAGAATGTGAGCCAGCACATGGCATGCCATAGATGTGGATGTTAAAAAAACTTGCAGGAGTTGGTTCTTCCTTCCACCATACGATTTGAGCTCAGGTGGTCAGGGTTGGTAGCAGAAAGCTTTACTACTGAACCATCTTGCCAGCCATCAAGGGCCTTTCTTACCTCTTGTCTTTATAGTCTCTTTATCACTTTAGCCTTACTAGTGGCTACACTATTTTAAATAAGTCTCTCCTTCCTT
>LOEQ01008820.1:73700-88946 GCA_001685075.1 Bramus lutescens
ACTGCCTATTGATCCTCAGAAAGGAGTGACGTTTCTTGAGCTCCTCCCCACCACATGACAGAACGTTGACTGGCTCAATTATGTGCATGTTTTACACAGGTAATCACAGCTGCTGTGAGCTACTGGGTGTAACTGCCATACCACACCTAGAAGAGAGCATCAATTTTGATGCTTCCTTGTTCTCACAAGGTAATTGAATGAAAGAGGGAGTCTGTTCCTCCCTGAAGAAAGAGGTTCTTCTTGCTCTGAGGCTGCCTTTCCTTTTTTCTCACCATCTTGAGCATTAATGCAACGCCTTTTCTCTGCAATTGGTATTGGTAAGGGGTGCATTTTTCCTATGTCAATTGCTGATTATTTGATTATCAGCTGTACAAGTAAACTGCTGGGTCAGAGGTTCCTAATTTTACTTACAGCAATTCATGATTGGCTTTGGTTTAAAAGCTTCTTTTTAAAATTATTATTTTATTGATTTTTATTCAACTCTACAAAAGCTTCTTTAGCCAAATGCCACACCAACAAAAATCAACTAAGTAAGAAGTACTTCTGAGGCAGAGAAGGACTCCAAGGGAGTGGGAGGAGAAGGAGACTAAAGGAATAAGTCAAATGTAGACACTAATATTTTATTCATTTATCTGCAGTGAAAACTCTCAGCAGGTTATGCCATGTTACAGCGAAGCAACTTTGGCAGTGAGATAGCTGTCACTTTTATAGAAAGGAAGAAGATATCTTTACTCTCATTAGGATTGGGCTTTGTCCAAAGAAGGCCGCCTACCTACTGTCGCTGAAAAAAAGAAAGATGTATAGGACAGAACCTATTTATAGATTACCCCAAGGCACTGGAAATGATTTTAGATTGAGAAGAAGAAAGAAAATGATCTTTTATTGAGTACCTGTGTGCTTCTTCAAAGGTAATGGTCTAGTTTCCAAACTGGCATGCCTGTGAGTGGACTTATTAGACTTCCCACGGGTACAACCTAACCTAACCTTGCAGCACATTGTGCAACCTCACAAGGAAAACTCAAATGAGCACCATAAGTTCTTAGAATGCTTTCTAGCAGGTGGTAGGTAGTATTGCTAATCTTTATCTCTTATACTGTCGGGACTTTTGCAATGTGGATGTGGGCCTTTTGGGGCTAATGTTCTGAATCGAAGCACTGTGCTGGAATTAGAGTGCAACTTCAGAAGTGCTTCATGTTTGAAAGTGCATACAGCAGAGCGCTGCAGAAGGGTTTTCTTCATCTTGCATGCCATTAGCATACATGTTGAGAAACAAAGCTGGGTCCCATACCGTAAGTTGATGTAGGAGTGTCATCTGACTATGTGTTACTTTCATTGGTTAATAAAAAAACTTCCTTGGCCCATTGATAGGCCAGCCCTTAGGTGGGTGGAGTAGACAGAACAGAAGGCTGGGAGAAAGAAAGCCGNTAAGAAGAGGCTGGATATAATGGGCAAGGCAGTGCTTAAATGAATACAATTTGTATGTTGTTATTTTGGGTGTAAAGCTAGCCGTGCGGGAGCCGGACGGGATGAAAGCAGCCCTGCTTCTTTTACTACAGAATACAATTTGTGTGCTGTTATTTCCGGGTATAAATTAGGTGTGTGGGAGCCTGGCAGGACGAAAAGCAGGCCCGCCTCCCATTCACTACAGTAAGTTGCACAATTTTAATAATTACTGCAAATGTTAAAACTTGGTTATTATTAGGTTTAATTCACAGATGAAGAGATTGAGACTTTCAATCATTTGCATAAAATAAGAAAGGTTATGATGGCATTCCTTGGGTTTGAGTTCATAGATTTTTATCTCCGTGATTACTAGTCCTTTTGCTCCACTCTGTTTCCTGCGTGGGGTGAGTCAATATATTTCTATCCTAATGTGATATTGCTCTAGTTGGGCAGAAGACATACCTAACTTGAGTGTTTCAGCTATGTGCAAAGCTATATATTATCTGAGGAGGAGTTTGCTTCTAGTCTCATCTGTTTCTTCTCTCTTGGAGTCCTCCTCTCGCAGCACCACCATGAACAAACAGTGGAACTCAACCTGTGCATCCTCTCCAGTGGTCAGGGACCACTGTCAGCCTCCAGCAAGTGTATGTATAAATCACCATTACCTAATTTGGTCTAAGTTTGCATTCACTTACTCAATAACCATTTCTTAACTCATTCCAGGGACAAGCCAATGTATTAAGACCAAGAACACAAAGATAAATCTTGTCCTCAGGAATTCTCTGTTCAATGTGATGGATTTACATAACATTGCAATCCATTGAGAGAAGAAGGATGGCAGAAGAATTTGTCAGTTACAAGGAAAGCACAAAAGCAGAAGAGATGGCTGTGATTCAGGGAGTCCAGGGATGGCTCCATGTTTCCGTATAGGTTTGGTCATTTATCAAGTGTGCATCTAGGAAGAGACTGCAGGGAAAGACAAGACAGCAGATGCAGCTTATTTAACAAAGTCAAAGCGTCAGCTGCAAGCACTAAGCAAGGCCTATGCAAGAATGTGAGTGGCAAATAGGGTGATCTAAGGAGACTTGGAGCCAAGACCAGGAAAGGGATATGTGAAATAATTCACTATACACTTGGAAGTTAATAGTAAACCAGTGGCAGTGTGACAATATAATTATTTAAATGTCATAGTATTTAAGACATCCTGATGATGTCCCCATTTTATATTTAATGAGTCAGAAAGTCTATACAGCTATGACAGGGTTTGTGTCTCACCTCTTTTCTTTCCTCCTATCTCCTTCCGTGGTCCCTTAACCCAAATTCCATCTTTTCCACTGTGAAGGCCTTCTAGTCTTATGCTCTTCTTCCCTTAATTTATCCCTTACTTGGGAGAGCTGTAAAAGGCAAGATCCGCCAGGAACATGCTAAAAAAATATGACAAGAATTCAGTATATACTTTTAACGGAGTGTAATAAACAGGAATTGAAATCCATACTGGAGTTTTCCATTTTCATTTTTAGACCCTTATGTTTCATAGCCATTTCTCTTGTGCTGTAGTCTTCAGGGAGCGTGGGCATTAAAAAGAAAAACAATGCACATGATAAGAGTAGAAAGCAAAGAGTTAAAGACTCTAGGCAAGCGAGAGGGCTCAGCCAGTGAAGGCATTTGCTGTCAAGCCTGACTACTGAAGTCCAACCCCTGAGACCCACATGGTGGAGGGAGGAAACCAATTCAAAAATTTCCTTCCAACTACCACAGGAATAGTGTGGTTCATGTGCACAACAACCTCCCCAAACAATAAATAAATAAGTAAATAAAAGTAATTATAAAAAGATCAAGAGAGTTAAAGATTCTACAGCATGAAGTAGCCAGTTCGATAAAGCTATGGTGTTAAGTTTTTGAAATGAGGTTAACAATTTCAAAATAAAAGCTATCTTATTGGTTGAATCCTGTTTCTTGAATGTTGAAATCCGAGTCTTAGTGTCATTAAACTTGACATTACCTGGAACTAGCATCATTGAAGATGTAAGATGATGCCCGTCCTATCATTGGGTGATTTCCTTATAGTTGCTGTCCTTACAGTAATAGTCAAATATAAAGTCAAGCAATTGTGCAATGAAGGAAGATTCTGTGAGCAGTCAGAAAAGATGATAATAAAGAAGACTGGAACTAGTCTCTGTTTTCAGCCCCCAGAAGGAGCCAGCCTTGAAAACACAGTGACTTTAGTTTTCTGGCATCCAGAATGATGAAATGATAAACTCATGCTCTTTAAATCCTCTGGTGTGCTGCACTTGGTTTTTGGATGGTCTTAAGAAACTAACATAAAAGTCAAGGAACTTTGATGTTAGCTTTTGAATGGTAGGTTTGCACAGCTGCCTCTCACAGACACTGGGAGTACTTCACCCTTATGTTCACCTGGAACCTTATTGGACTTATTACATCTTCATTCTGGAAATGAGACCTCAGGTTCCTGGGGCAGTTTTCTTTCCCCAGGCAGCCATTAGAAGTTTGCAATCTCCTGTAGATACCTGGTGACTCTGACCCATGGCTGAAGAATATGAGAGAAAAGTCTACCAGTGCTTCAGCTTCTGAGGTAGATCCCATACTCCAGAGTTCCCTACACTTCAGGGGGAAGCTCTCTTTCACCGGGATTCATTTGCAATCCTCTTTTGAACTTCCCCAATTCTTTTGCTGGAGATCACTTGCTCTCCAATCCTTTTATCAATATCTGCTTCAGGGAACCCTTAGCTAACATCCTGCTGGGTCTCTTTCTGCACTCATCACCTCTAAAATTGAAGGGAAAAGTCAGTCTTTGATTGCTTCACAAGCAACGAAAGTGGGGTTGGTAAATGCCAGCCAAGGGAATGGTTGAAAGGCAGAATGGCAGGATGGCATTTCCTTTAGGAACAAAGAGTTTTACATAAGGTAGACAAATACCATGATCGAGGTGGTAAAGAGGATGGACTAGAATTCCAACACAACCTTGATGTCCTTGGAGCACAAGGAGCCACAAATTGTTATGAACATCATGACTATAGTTGCAAACATAGTTCAAGAAAAATTATAGCATGTGCAGTTTATAGCTCACATCCTTTGGTTCATAGTGTGTGCTTCTGTCTTCTCACTGTGCTCCGAGAGTTAAGACAATGTGCAACTTGTCATAAGGAAGTGACTTTTTCACCTGCAGAATTTGGCTCAGTGTTAGTTAAATGTTCTGGAATTTAAAAAGTCATCTTCCCCCCCTTCTTTAAAATGTCTAAACGCTGTGTTGATAAATGTCGCATAGAATAACGAATGTGATGGAATGTGCTAAGGATAATGGGAGTTACTTTCTAGTTCGCCTGAACCATGACTTGCCTGCATTTAGAAAGAATAATGAATGTAATTTAATATAGCACCTTTGCAGAGAAGTGACTCAAAACACTTTCAAAGTGAATATTAAAGTGCCAAATTATGCAATAAGGACATGGACTTAAGTAGATAATAATAGATCACACACAAAAATGACACAATGCAGCAGAAGGTGCATTTTTTTAAGGTCTGCATTATGTAGTTATTTGTAGAAAAAATGAACAGAGAGGTTGGCATGGGATGAGGTAGACAAAGGTCAGATAGAGACAGAAAACTTATGGCAATGATTAGAGTTAGCACAGGGCACCTGCCGAGGGTACATATGGAAGCCAAAATCATGGGCAACAAAGTGTGATCCAGTATTCATAATCTGTGTTGCTATGAACAAGCTCATTTCAAACTTGAACTTTAGGATCCCTGCATAATATATAGACTGTTTTGTGGAAACTCATTAGTTCTATACATTTTAGGAGACCTCCAATAATAAATAGTTTCATTAATATATCTCTTATTATCAAAGTGAAACAATAGCCTCAGCATCTTCTACACACACTCTTCTGCTGCCTGTCATACACACACACACACACACACAAACACACACACACACACGAGAGACATCACTATGTAAATCCATCACAATTATCTCTCTATTCCATGGAATGTAATCACACATCACTCGTAGACCTTGAAGAAAATTAGGTTTAGAGATCATCTAGTCCCAGATTCTTATTTTCACATTGTAATAATTGGCAGCCTAATGACGTGAAATGATTGCTTTGAAATTTCAGTCGTAGCCAGAAATTTGTTCTAGGTCCTATGCTTCTTACTACACACGCATCATTTTATCCTTATGAAATCATTATGAGGGATATATCTTTACTTATGACTGACAAACTGAGGTAGATAGAGAGAAAACAGTTTGCACCAAGACTCAGCTGCATTAGCCTACCTAGCCCAGGTGACTCCTGAACAGAGTCTCAGACTCCCCTCCTATTCTGCCCTCCCATTCTCTGTTCTGTTTCCACAGGGCCAGATCAGGCCTTACTTTCCTGGAACTTATGTAAGTAGACCATGCAATGTCCTTTCTTCTAACATTTTCTCTGCCCCAGGAAAGATGGGGAAGTAGGGAGGATACTGCAATTCAGCAACGACTTGTTTTTCTAAACATTAAGAACTTTTGCCTTGGCTCTTTCCCAGTCTCCTTTGCTGCTCTTTAACTCTGAGCCAAAGATTTGAGTCAGAAAAATCCCTATTTAAATATACGTCTGCAAGCAGGAGTTAAAGGCATTCCGAGTCTCAGTTTGTTCATATGAAATATAGGGTTGCCATTAGTAGCAGGCAGTTTCCTTGAGTATCAGTTGATAAGCATGAAAAGGCCTTGAAAACCAAAACTGCTAAATATTACTCACATTTGCTATGCCAGACAAGAAGATGAAGCTATGAGTCTCATAACCCATAGTCTTTGAGTGAGATGTAACTGTTAGGAAACTAATTCTCAAAGCCATTATCAGTGTGCTGCCCTTTAGAAGCTCTGTAGGTTTGTGGGTTTTTTTTTTAATACACACAGGGAAACTACTGGTTACTATGACATGGTGGCTAAGGAAGTGATGACTGAGAACACAGAACCTTATCAGGTCACCAATATGACTTTACAAGCCAACAAGGTCCTTGGCAGTAGCCTTTTCCAACAAGTCAGTATGTCCAAAGAAACAATGACTCCTCCCGTGAACAAGAACATAGTCACCAAACTCTTCAAGATGGACTTGAAATAGAACTCTTCAAGACAGCTTTCCTGCATCTCATTCCTTTTGCATTCATTAAGGACAAGGGCTAGCTAGTGGTAACGGCGTTCCTTTGACCCAGTCAGTCAAGAGAATCATCTACCCAAAATGACCCAGAGAGGCCCAGATAAGCGAGTGAATTGATTGTCCATTGTAAGTTTAAGTATCTCTTATCCAACTAACCAAGTACAGTGTTCTAATGTGAGATGTACTTGGTATTTTTATTTGGACTGGAACCTAGAAACCAAATAGAAAACATGATAGTTAGTTCCTGGCAACAATGAGGGTGGGACAGCTTGCTACCAGAAATCCCAGGGAAACCAGATCAACTGTGGAATGCTATTTTTCGCCTTAGAGATTTTAGAGATAAAAGCTGAGGCATACAGCATCTTGCCCAAGAAAGAAACAAAGACGGAAGAAGTAGACAAAGGGAGACAATACGACCAGGGGCACTGTTACCTGATCAAACAGTTGCTAGTCTCTTTTCATCGTTTTAGGGGCTTTCCCACAAAAGCACGGCCATTTCGTCAACTACCTTTGACCCAGCACTCAGTCCTCTCACCTGCCCGCTATGTCTCCAGAACCAGGTCTAGAGTAGAAAACGTCGGGACCAATCAACAAAGATCTGTATACTGGTTCACCCTACTTCATTTAATCCTTACACCAGCAGTGGGAATCGGTGATCCTTGTCTCTGAAGGAGTAAATGAAACCTTGTCTGTAGTCACACCCTACAGAGCTGTGATTCCAATTATAAGCCATCGGACCTCACATTCCAGATTTTTAGGGTATACCATGTGATCTTCTGCACCACAAATCATTTTTTTCCCTTCTTTCTTTCCTTGACAACTCTTGCACTTGCTTATATGTTTATTTCCACCGGGCCTTGTTACAATTAAGTTGATAGAGATGTACAATGATCTGGGAACTTAACAAAGTCTCTGATCTCAGGAGCTGAGAAGGTCCACAGACCAAAGACCACAAGGAACCCACAGCTCTTGCAGATCAGTTTTTGTTACATGCTAAGAAGGAAAAGAAAGCAAAATAAAGGAGAGGTATACAAGCCAGAAGAAGCATCATTTTCAATGAAGAACCCAAGGAAGACCCTCCTGAAGGCACACTATTTGAAAACAGACTGAGAATTACAAAGACCAAGGACAGAAAAGAGAAGCTAGGGAAGGCCTTGGATTGTCCTAGAGAATAGAAACACAATTCAAGACCTGCTGGAGGAGTCAATATATTGTATCAGATAAGAGCACAGGCGTGGACATCCATCCTGCTGGTAGAAACTATATACTGACCTGATGATTAGCTATCTCACAGAAGCACATCTACTCCAATTCTCTGTACCTCAATTCCTCAATTCTCCCTTCTGTAGTAGGGTACTGATGAGATGCTTCACTTCTGGGGTCATGGGAGGATTTTCAATTGAAAACAGTACCTGACCCACAATCAACAACCATCCACTGTTTCCCTTCACGTCAGAGCTAATACCAGTATTGATTCTGCCTTTATACTTTTTTTTTCCTCCTTTGGAAAACAGCAGGAACTTGTTATATACTTATTTCTTTAATAAAATGTGAGGAAGGGCCAATAAAATAAAATCAGTAAAACACTAAGCTGGCTGTTCTGGCTGACTCAAGAGAGTATCAGGCAACCACACCATCTGCTCAACTCCACCCAGGCCCCATGGTGGTCCTGGGGAGGCCCTGGGCTTCAGTACTCACAATTAACTACTTTCCTATGCGAGCTCAAAACAAAGAGATTAGCATCAAAGTGGGCTAGATGCATCATTGTCAAAAATTTTTGAAAATTGTAAAGTAGAATATCTTGTCTCTTAAACTTATTTGACTTCTTTCTCCTCTCCCCTCTTTCTCTTTCCTTCCTTCCTTTGAGAAGCGAGATGGCAAAGATGCACCACACATAACCACCCTTCTTGAGGTGGGTGCTGGTGCCTGTTTATTCAGCTCAGGCTTAGTCACAAGTTCAGAACATTCTGTGGGTTTTACTGGAACTCAATATCATGGCTCATCCATCCCAACTCAGATCACTCTGGCCGAGGCTGCCAGTGGTCTTCCCTGGGACAATGGCTCAGAGTCTCAGGCTGCACACAAGAGAGAAAAGAGGTCTTACAATTTCTTTTAAGATTTAGGAATGGCCTCTGGGCCTATTTCCAAAGGCCTAGAACTGCTGGACTGGGAACCTGGGGAGGTGTGATGGCCCATGTTTGGTGTTCCCTAGGGACACCTTCGACTTTGCAAAGCCTAGACATTCTGTCACACTGTGCTTCTCGATGTCTTGAGATCACCCACACATCAACACTGTTGTGGGGTTATTCCTCTTATGTGCCTTGCAAGCTGCACTGAGAGTTGGGGGTGTGGTTAGTCCAAATACAGGTTTGATGTTGAGGGTTTGATGGCTTCTGACCATTTTGTTCACTTTCACTCCCTGCAACACTCACCAATACCCCATCCTTTTGGAGTTTCTGAGCCTCAGCTCGTGCGTGCTCACTTCTGTTGTGTGTTATGTAAATGGAGCACAGGCACTAAACCTGGTGTGATCCTGACAGCAATGCTGTGAATGGGGACTCATGACTCTTCCTTTAGAAGAGGAAAATGGGATCTAAAGTCATTAAATAAGCTACCAGCACTCACATTGTAGATGGGTATGAGAGCATCCACAGAGCAAAGTCAGGTGGATTCCTGGTATTCTTTTCTACTGAACTGTGCTCTAATGTGAATGTCCATTTTATTTTAAGGCTAAGACAACTGTATCTATCGTGAAAGTTCTGCATTATTGATACTTAAAGTTTACTTATCCCAGTGAATTCTTAGATTCAATGAGAGAAAGGAAGAGACAGAGACAAACACTGAGAAGGAGACATGGGGGGAGGTGGAGGAGACTGAGTCTTTATGTGTGTGTGTAATGATTTATGTTTGCATGTAGAGAAATAGGCAGAAAAAGTAAGAAATTAAATATCTTTTTGATACAACTTTAGTTTCCACTGCTGTCAAATGAAAACGTTTGTAGAGAGCTCTTCTAACTTCCTTGCCAGCCTGTACTACTGAATCTCTGCGCTGGGAAGAGGGGGAGAGTGCTCTGTCTTCCTTCTGTCACTTGCTTTCATTCTTAAAGACCTTTATTTCTCCCAAAGACAAATCAAATGAGAGAGAAAAATCTGGCAGGGCACCTGTAAAATGGATCTGCATTTTGATGTACACACTACCAGAGCCGAAAAGGAAGCTGTTTTGTTTTGTTTTGAGCAAGCTTCCTGGCATGTATTTATTTTGCGATGGGGTTGTGATAATCTAGCATCACAGGTTACGAGTTGTTCCAAATTCCAATAAGAGAAACATAGTCGTATGAGATGTCTGGTTGGATCAGAAAGAATAATGAGAATACAAGGCCAACTTCACCATGCCTCAGAGATGGTGTTTGGAAAGAGGCAAGCATTTGGGATCAAAACATGGGAGCTACTGGCTCAAAAGACTGCAGATATCAAGAAGCCAGCACAGTGGAGGTTTCCAGATGTACCCACTTGGTTTATAAACTGAGTGTGCAGAATAAAGGTATTTGAATAAAGGAAAGGAGGAGGCGTGGTGAAAGTTTAAAAACTTTGGGAAAGAAAGGCTTCCGTTGTACCAGGGATATTCATTGGAAAGACTAATCAGAAATTGTCTGTCACAGACAAATCAGGGAAGTATGGTTTTATATCTCATACCAAGTCAGACTTGAACAATATATGCTTATCTCTTACCCAGTACCTTAGGAAATCTATTTTTGCATAGACAAGAGTCAATTCTTGAAGGGGCTTTAGAAACTACTACATCTAACTTACCTTACAATGAAGAACTTTATAAAGACCTCATAAAATAGAGAGCATTTCCACTCTTTTTCAGGACTTTAAATTCTTTGAAGACCAGTGTTTAAGGCCATAATAGAGCAAGGCAAAGGGACTTAGAAGGGTCAACTATGGTATTTGTTTGTTTATGGACTTAGGAAAAAATTTACATTTATGAACCTTAATTTCTTTAAAAGAAATTGGAATTCTTATTTTATAAGGGATGTCATGAAAATTAAATAAGATGTTTATAAAGTGGTTAGCACAGCTTGACACAAAGAAATTGTTCAATAAATGCTCACTTTTGATATGTTTTATATGAAAGCATCACATTTTAATTCTGAGAGTAGCCTATGTGGTAGTCCTTATTACTCCTATTTTATGCCTAAGTAGATTGAGCCTAAGACAACTTAAATTCTGTTGCTCATGGCAACAAAACTAATGGATAGCAGAGTTGGGAAATAAGCTTAGGTTGATCAAGCTGCACAGCCCAATTGTTTATATTAAATCATAGTGACTTCATGTTGAGAAAAATTATGCGTTTTAGCGACTGAGAAGTGACATAATTAGTTCTTAAGCACACGCACCAATACTGTCCCTGCAGCATGATGAAAATTAACTGAGATAATAAAAATAAACACTTTGTACACTGGAAATACAGTAGTAACTTGTATGGGCACAGAGAAAATATTCAATAAATGGCAACTAAATAGTTGAGGGCATTCATCTTGCATGTTTCAAGCAGCACAGAAGATGTCTGCTTCCAGCTGAGCACTGCACAGATGGGAGAGGATAGCCCTATGTCCTCTTCCAGGTGTTTCTCCCCTTTCTCCAGCGGCTCCTCACGTCTTCAGACGCAGGTCATGTGAATATTGCGAAATCAGAACTCCGCATCCCCTGGTCACTTAGCTTCATTAGTATTTCCCAAGCATCTCATGAGATACTACCTTGATTTTCTGTTGTTTTTCAAGAAGAGGGAACGTTCAGGCATAGCTAAGGAACTTAACTTGGGTGGGGCCCACAGCATGGAAAGATCTGGTAAGCTTGAAACACTTCGACTGTAACCTGAGCACAACACATATGCAATTGGAAGGGATGTTTCAGCTCTCCTCCGAGAGCTGACTCCTTCAAATATTTGTGCTTAATTAAATATTAATCTCCCTTTATTCCTCAGCATTGACTCTCTAGTCTGAGACCTGTTAACCCAAACTGGTCTTTGTCTTCCCATTGTAAGAATGATGACTCTCGGGTTATGGGTCAGTAGGAGAGCATTCTTCGTGGAGGTGTTAATATGCTCTAATGAATAGCAAGCAATTACAGATGTGATTTCAGCACATGACAAACATGAGGGTGTCAGAGAGAAGCCAGGATAGTATCCCAAGGCAAGGGCTGCTCTCTGTAGGGCTTGGATAACAGCTGAGCCCCACATGTTTTGGGTCATAAGATAAAACCATATTATCTCCATGTTGAGAAGACTGCCTTTTACAGTCTGCAATGCATAAGATCTGTGTGTATTGTTAAGACTCTTTTATTCATTCAGATGCATATACATATAGCAAGTTTTCTGATAATACTGATTGACATTTATGAAGATATTTTCTCTTCATTTATTCTTTCGTTTGTGCTACATGCCAGATGCAGTGATGGCGTATTTTTATAAATAATTTTATTTCATCTATACAAAACTTTTAGGAGATAGGTGTTGATTACCACCTATCAATTTTTGATTATAAATATGGAAGGCAGAATATTTTTTGTTGCAAGTCCCCCAAACTAAAAGAAAGTTAGAACTTGTTATATTTGTGGCAATTGCCAAATTAACAAACAAACAAACAAACCCAATTGAAACTAATAAGGAACTCACAGTCTTCTGGATGATATAGATAGAGGTATGGATAAGTAGATACAAAAAATATATTTTAAAATGAAAATTTAATTTTAATAGCATGAAATATGAACTACATCAGTGCAGCTTCATATAAAATGTATTTCTACATATACATGTGGTTAAAATAAGTATTTTAAGGTACACAGCTAAGATTTTTATAAAGCTGCATCTCCAAATATCTAAGATAAAGGTGATTAAATTGGCCATGAACTGATGTTTAGCAGGGTATGAATGGACACTAGTTACAGGTCTAGGCTCTCATGAATGACAGCTGAAGTTGTAATGTCCCTTGGTATAGAAAAGCAGCATGAAGGTTTTCTCTAAATCCAGATTCTAGAGGGAAAGGAACCATCTCTCATGAGAAATGGAAACTCAGGGATGTGGGTCTGAACTTACTCCAAAGGATAAGTGTTTATATAAAATTTAGGGGGAGATAAATAAGCCACCTGGTTATTGACAGGAAAGAAAACATAAACCGTTTACAGCTTGGCCTGAATGACTCTAACAGAGAGAGACAACCTCTACTGAAATGCGTTCCCAATACAAATTATAAACACCATAGGAATTGATATACTACAAGGACATTACAGTAGCTATAGCTCATTCATGAGAGGGTCTACCAAGAATTCAATTCAGCAAAATAATCTGAAAGAATTAAAAATATTCGAAGTAAATTTATTAAAGAGAAATTAAAACAAGTTATAATCAATATAAAATAAAAAGTGAACAAAAGCATTTATCCCTTTTATCAAAACCAAGCAATCATTAAAAATTCTTTTTACTAGATTTTTTTTTCAAAAATGATGTATGTGTGTGAGCATATGCACGTGAGTGTGTAGGTGCTCGCAGAAACAAAAGCCATCACACACCCATGAAGCTGGAATTACAGGTGGTTGTTACTGACCCATTGCGGGTGGTGGAAACTGAACTTAGTTCCTCTGTAAGAACTGTGAGTGTTTTAACTGTTGAGGCATTTAAACAGCCCTCTAAAGAATTTCTGATGTTGAAAATATGTGTCTGTGATGGGGAAAAGGTCAATAGCAGCTTATATAACCAGTAGAGTACAAGAGAGAGTATTGGTGAATGTGAATCTTAAAAAAAATTGCATAACAAAACATAAACCAAAGGACGCTTGAAGGATAGCTTAAGAAATTTGGAGGGTGGAATATGTTAATTTAACATATTGAAGGCAAGAGGTACCAAGGATCACAGGATAGAAATTCTTTATGTTTGCATCTTCAGAATAAAGAAACACAGTGGATTTTGAGGGTAATAAGCAAGTGAACAAAATTAAAGAGAGTGCAGTGAACACATAGCGAAATAAATAATTCCAAATAGAGAAATGATTCAAGCTGCAAACAGAAAGAAAAAATAGATCACCCATGATGATGTAACAATTAGACCGACAGTGGCAATGGTAAAATAGTGTCTGCTAAGTGCCAAAAGGGTGAACGAAGAGAATGGAAGGAGCAATAAGAAAATCCGATGGAAATTGTGTGCATGCGTTTCAACAGAGCTTAATCTGAAAAACAAGATACTAACCAAAGCCTTACAAATAAGACGGAGCAAAAAACACCCCACTAGCTATCAACATTGCTGTGGAAGATGGGGATGGATGGCAGGTGTTGTGGTTTGAATGAGAAATGTTCCTGCACAGGTTCTTTTATTTGAACAATTGGTCCTTAGTTGGTGGTAGAGTTTGGGAAGGTTGAGGAAGCTTTTGACGGTAGAGCATTTCTGGAGGAAGCATGCCACAGTGAGTGGATTTTGAGAGTTTGTAGGCTCGCCCTACTCCCAGTTATCTCTTAGTCCTGCATGTGGATTGAAATGTAGGATCACACCTTCTTGCTCTGGTGGCCTGCTACCATACGTTCCTGCCATCAGCCTCCTCCTCTCGAACTGCAAGCCAAGGTACACTCTTTCTTCTGTAAGTTGCCTTTGTGGTGATGTTTTATCACAGCAATTCATGTAACTAACAAGCTAGGCGGTTTGTGTTTTAAGAAGAATAGGTAAGTGCATTGTGAATTTTGATACTGTGAAGTCAAGGTGGACTAGGATGTTCAAGATAATCTTGAAGGATAGAACATGGAAATGTATAGCTTTTCAGGCAATGACTCGAGAGGAAAGGATCAGAAACTAAAATTAGTTACCTGATGTGAACAAAAGCAAGAAAGAGGGAGGGGAGCAAGTATAGGAGAAGAGCAGAGGCCAAGAAGCCCAAAATAATATTAACAGAACAGAGTTCCCAAAACTCACTCATTTGTAAGTGAAGTCTGTGAAAGGTCTTCAGAAAGAAAGGACGAACTAATGCACAATTCTGGAAATATGAACAATCAAAATTGTGATTAGCAAGGCAATGACTAAGGTTCTCATCTCTCAGTATCTCCACAAAGTCTTAATGAACTTAGGACCTAGAGGCAAATATCAAAACTCTTAACCTTGTAGATATAAATCTAGATTACTTTTAGTCTTTTGATAGAAAAGTAACTTTTTGTTAAGATTCAGAAAGACCATTAGGAATGTAACTTAGTGGTTAGAACACTTGCCTAGGGCTCATGAGTCCCTAGGTTCAATATCTGATACCAAAAAACTATTCATATGGGGAAATAGTAGTACTTGTAAGTATCCTAACATTCAAAACCTCTATATGGCAAGCACAGCAATATAAAAATGGAATATCCAAAGGATGCTCAATTGTGCCACAAGGACATGTGCTCAACTATGTTCATAGCAGCATTTTTTTGTCATAGCCAGAACCTGGAAATAACTTAAATGCCCCTTGATCGAAGAATGCATAAGGAAAATGGGGTACATTTACACAATGGAATACTACACAGCAGAAAAAATAACGACATCTTAAATTTTGCAGGAAATGGATAGAGCTAGAAAGCATCATTTTGAGTGAGGTAACCCAGACCCAGAAAGACAATTATCACATGTACTC
>LOEQ01008821.1:34355-45523 GCA_001685075.1 Bramus lutescens
CAAAGGGGCCAAGGCAGTTTCTTTATTAACCAATGAAAGTAACACATAGACAGATGACCCTCCTACATCAACCCCCAGAATCTAGTCATGTCCAGAATGCAAAAGCAAGGTTTATTCAGTGCACAAAGTCCAAGCCAGGCTGGAAGCTCAGCCACTACTCACGGTGTAGCACAGTAGGTTGAAGCTCCCTTTTTCAATTGTGGCTGATATGTATAGGCAAAAATCACAAGATGAGTTTATTTTGGGTAAAGAGAATTGGTCTTACATAACAGCAGGTATGAATTATCTATAACATACAGCCCTCCCCAAAGCAGTTGCTTCTGCTGTTCCCTGGTAGATCACAGAGCTGGGTGTTGACAGATGGCCAGCTACCAGGAACATTCTGTGGTATGTGCTTGAACCCAGTGTCCTAGTTTGATATTCTGTTTTCCAACTAGCTCTTGATGTTGCAATGTTTTAAAAATTCTCCATATCCTTATATTTTCCCCTTCTCAAGTACCTTGGGGAACCAATCTTGGGTCCCCTAGGACCACGTATGGGTGACATACCTTTCTTCTCTAATATTGAGGGGGTCATAACCACGTTGGACCATCAACTGTATCATGGCCCAATCTTTGCTTTGTGAATTGTACTAACCTATTTATGATGCATGGTCCGAATGTTATCAGCAACAGGAATATTATTATGGGTCCCATTAGCCCAGTTACCAATGTTGTTAGCTAAGGGGATGATAAAAACCAGGAATCAAACTGTCCTTGGAAAGCCTTACATTTCTTTTGTCTGTGCAATAAACCATCCTGTATTTTAGCCATTGTTTACCTAATCACCCCTGATTTATTGGCATAGAAGCAGCATTCTTCTCCCAGGACCATGCATAGGCCCTTCTGCTGAAGAAATAACAGACTCAGTCCTCCTCTACTTTGTAAGACTACCTCAGCTAAGCTGTCTATGGAGGATTCCAGGCTCAAAACAGATGACTCTAGGTGTTGGATGTCCTTGTCCATGGATTTACATAGACTCTGGTATCCAGCCTGTTCTGGTGACCAAGGCTGCAGTCCCTTTGCCTAATCATGTCAACCCTGCCCTAAGGAGGGTGGGCAAGGTAAGGGTAGTAAAGGGCCCTCTGTTTGTCCTGAGAAAGGGAGTTGTCGACCCTGGGGCTAGGAAATTGGCTACATGGTAGATCACATTGGGAATGAGTCTAACTAAAATACCATACTTTGAAGTGGTGCTAAGTATATGTATATGCGCAAAAGGAGTTAGGCCAGTGGACACACCCACCAAGTGTCTTGGGGATGGGTACAATATACTCCATTTGCTGCTGACTCAGGCCAACTGAATTGTTGCAATATTGTCTTAGATTGGGGGGCACCTTTCCAAATCAAGTGTCATAACCTTATATTTCCAGCATGGTGAGTGAGACCTGAGGTTGCCATCTGGATTGGGAAGCTTCCTGGGTGATGGTAATATTATCAGATATGACAGCAATCCCTTCATAATATGGGGGCTGAGCATAAGGTCAGAGCCAGCAGGTAGTGGTGAGATTAGGGGCCAAATTATTTAAGAATGCAAATGATGCATCTAATAATTTTTGTAGTCTGTTACCTGAAGGTGTAACCGGTGCAGTGGTATGGTATCATGGAAGGTGAATGCGGGTTTGGGGTAAATATCTCCAGGGACAATGTTTCCCGAGCTCAAGTCTCCTTGGGGTGGCTTGTAATAATGTTTGGGTCTACAGAAAAAGTGGTTAGCTGGAAAGACTGAGCTATAGAGATGAGCACCCTGTAATCTGAGCCAGTGGGTCAGAAAACAGCAGTCCCCATATTTTTGGTTTTACCCAGTATGTATTTTTACTTTCGGGGGTGAACTTAATCGTCCCTAGGGGACCTGAAAGAGAACTCTGGGTATATTCCCAGGTGACTTGAATTAAGTGCTGCTGATGCTGTGCCCCCCCACCCTTGACTAGCATTGGTCTTGAATCCCCATTTTGGGCAATAAAAATCTCCCCTCACCCCACATCCTGAATTTTTTTTGTGTGTCCATTGACTTAGACAAATCCCCAGAACTCCACTGAGTGAAAGTCCAGTCTGTATTCAAAGGGTTCAAAAGTCAATGGTAAGGGCAGGGAATCCGATACCTAGAGGAGCCATGTTAACAGCCCTCGACAAAGCCTCTTCTTCCCCGGGAATGTGTACAGCCCATGTCTTCTGTACTGGCTCATGGGGTTGGTTAGTGGTAGGCAGTCCCTGACTTTCAGCATCCAGGATGGAAACGGGGCCAACAGCAGGAGCATGGTTGTTATTGTGGTGAAGTTTTAATAACGGGGGTTTCTAGGATCTAGATGAGATTTCTAATTTTCTTCCCTTGGTGAATGATGGAATAACCAAACATGGGCATCGTGAACCCAGGATGCGATTCCATTCATTTTGAGTGCAGTGCGGTGTTTAGGTCATAGTACCAAGACCTAATCTCCAGGCTGTAAGCTATGCGACTTAGGGGGCAAGCAATAGACTAATTCTGTGTTGGTCTTGGGAGATCACGGCCCTTTTGGCTAAGTCTGTTTCCCAAAACTGGTGCAATTAGCTCAGACCATAGGCTGGGGATGAGAGCAGGAGGGGGTGCCCATGTGTGATCTCAAAGGGGATTAAACCCAACTGATAGGGGGTGCTCCTAGCCCTAAACAGAGCATAGGGAAGGGGGCCCACCCAATCTCCATCAGTCTCCAACACTAATTTGATGAGGGTCTCTTTTAGAGTCTGATCCATTCATTCAACCTCTCTTGAATTCTGGGTCCTCTACTCACAATGTAATTTCCATTTGTCTTGCAGGGCAGCAGCTATTCCCTGACTTACCTGAGAGATGAAGGCGGGTCCATTATCTGACCCATTCATGTGTGGGACACCAAACCTGGGAAGAATTCTTTCAGAAACCTTTTTGTTTACTACATACGCAATCTCATGTTTGGTCGGGAATGGCTTCATCCAGCCTGAAAAGATATCTACAAAGACTTGCAAGTATTTATAACCATATTTGCCTGGTTTGACTTTGGTGAAGTCTGTGTCCCAATATATTTCAGGTCTAGTTCCTCTTGCCCGGGTACCTTTGTCTCCTCTTGTCTGTTAAGCATTTGCCCATTGACACGGCCTGGCATTTTTTTTTATAATTTGGTCAATCAGCTGACTGGCATGTTTAATCTTTAAAGATGACCTCTGGAGCAAGTCCTTGAGTCTTTTGGCTCCATATGGGTGGAGCGATGGATCTGGTGCAGGAAATGTTGGCCCATCAATTGTGGGAGGAGGATTTTCCCAGTTGGGAGTTGCCACCAGTCATTTTCTTTGTGAGCACCCTCCACTCTGGTAACCCAGGCAGTCCCTCTTTTTTGTAGGATGGAGGAGGAAGGGCATGTGGCCATGGGTCTATCTGGACTGGTAGAGTGAGATGTGGAATATCTAGGGCCACCTTGGATATTTTGTCTGTTAGGTTGTTTCGTTTGGGTACCAAGTTGGTCCCCCTCTGGTGGCCTGGACAATGCCTCACAGTCAATATCCTGGGGAGCCATAGAATCTGTAGTAAGCTTACCTGCTATCTGTGTAAATGTTAATCTTTTTGTTCTTTTCCAGTTTTAAGGCTTTGATTAGGGCTATTAGTTTGTCCTTCTGGGCCCATGTGTCAGGTGGCAGTGTTTCTGCCCAAATCACCTCAGATGTCATGGTGACTGTTGCCCCAGCATACCTGCATCTATACTCCACATAGCTGCTCCCATCTGTAAACCAGGTCTCTTTTGCGTCTGATAGCAGGGTGTCCTGAAGGTCAGAAGGGACGCAACATACCCTTGCCAGGATTCCTTCAAAATCATGGAAGGAAGCTTTCAAGTTTTGGTTTGGCAGTAATGTGGCCAGGTTGAGTGTGATTGGTACCTGAAAGTTTATTCTAGAAGGATTTAACAACAGGACTGGATTAGTGAGTGACCTTGACATTACTTATTCATCCATCTGGTGGATCTTTTAGGATTCCTTCAATGGCATGTGGGGTGGCCACTGTCAGATTTTGTCCTAGGGGTTAGTTTATCTGCATCTTTGACTAGAAGCGTGATGGCTACAATAATGCATAAACATGGGTCCATTGGGCCACAGCTGGGTCTAGTTTCTTTGACGAATTGGCCACAGGTCACTTAATGGCCACATAGTTTGGGTAAGCACTTCCTTTTCTGTTCCCCTGCTTTTGTCTACAAACAGGATGAAGTGTTTGTTTACATCTGGTAGTCCTTGGAACAAGATTTCTAGCAGCTTGCATTTCAGGGTTGCAACTGTGTTTTTTCTCTCCTCTGTCCATATAAAGTCCTGGCTTTCTTTTGTGGCTTCATATAAGGGTTTAGCAATCTCTGCAAACCCAGGAATCCATAGACGGCAGAATCCCTGTGTCCCCAGGAACTCCCTAGCATGTTCAAGTCCTACACCGGGTGATAATCATTGGCATGAGGCTTCTTTACTGGTAGCTGGGGTGTGTTCCATGTGGACTCAGTCAGTTTTAGGACTCCCAGCTTTAGGAGTCTCTGTATATGAGGAGTTTTGCCCCTTTTAGACTCCAGTGGCATACAATACTGACAGACATTGACAGACTCCATTTCCACCTTGATCTCAACATAAATTGGGACCTTATGAAGCACCAGACCCATGCCCCTTGTCTCTGCCCAGGCCAGAGTGAACTAAAGGAGCCATATCAGGCTCCAGTACTGTTGATTTTTGATAGAGGCTATATTGATTAGCTAAGTTGCAGGTGACCAAGACCAATTTTGCTCCTTTTTCAGAGAATTGGATTTGGGCTTTCATTTTAGGCAAGAGGTCTTGGCCCAGTATGGGGTAGGTGCACTCAGGTATTACTAAGAATGATTGGGTTACCCATCCCATTCCTAGGTTAACTGTTCTTTGGGCAGTCCATGAATAAGATTTGGTACCTGTGGCCCCCTGGACCCAGTCCTGTCTTATGAATAGGGGGCCTCCTGGAGTCATGAGCATTGAACTTTCCACTCCAGTGTCTACCATGAATTGAATTGGTTTCCCCTCCACCTTTAAGGTTACCCTGTCTCCCCTAGTCACTGTCTTCCTCCATAGTGGTCAGGATGGGGGTGTGTTCCTTCCCTATCCTGGAAAATGTCTCCCTTCAGCCCTTGTTTTTAGGGCATTCTCAAGCCCAATGCTCTTCTTCCTTGTAGTACGCACATTGGTTTTTCCCCAGCTTAGATCAGGGTCTTCTCTCCTGTTCATTAGTCCTTTTCTTTTCTATTCCTGCAGCTAGGAGAACTCGTTCCATCTGTGCCTCTTGTCTTTCTAGGATTTTGGTTAAACTTTAGTCTTGCCTTTTCTCTCTCTTGTCTTCTCTTTCCTGCCTTTCGTTTTCCTTTCTCTCCCATCTCTCCACTTCTGTTTCCCTTTTCTTATATACCTTTTCTGCCACTGCAGCTAAGTCCCTCAGTCTCTTTTCCCGTAAACATTCTAGCAACTGCAACTTTTTCTTGATATCCATTGCCGCCTGATTTACACAGTCTAGGATGATAGCCTACTGTGCTTCTTCAGACTCCAGGTCCTACAGAGAGAACTATCTAAAAGCCGTCATGAGCCTATCCAAGTAGACAGCAGGGCTTTCATCTACTCTGTGTCTAACATAAATTCTGGCCATATTTGTGGGCTTGCTAGCCACAGACTTGAGATCTGCCAACAGAACCAGGTGAAAGATCAGGGACTCTCCTTACCTTCTGCCATGCTGTAGTCCCAGTCTGGGATTGTTGCTGGAAAGGAGGCCACAACTAGGACTGGGTCAGCCATACAGGTCCCGTTGGGCCAGGGACTGACTTTCTGGTGTTTTCTAGGATTCTATTTCTTTCCTCCTTGGTGAAGAGGACCCCCAAGAGTTGTTGGCAATCATCTCAGATGGGCTGATGCATGATGAGTGAACAGTTTATAATAGGTTATTTAAGTCATGAGGGTCCTGAGAGAAAGGAGGATTTTAGGCTATCCTAGTGGCAAAGGGCCAGTAGTAGAAAGGTTGATTCCCTTGGATGTCTGGGGAGGGGCATCTGGTTGGAGGGGAAAGACTATGGTGGTATCAGACAGCCCCCCTGACTCCAGGTAGAGTGGGCTGGCCCCTGTGCCTCAAGTCTGAGGAGCACAGGCCCCCATGCTCCTGTTCCTCGGGCTGTGATGGGGATTCTGGCTTTGCTTTTGCTAAAGGTGCTGGTTGCAGCGAATAAGAAGGGGTAAAAAATTCTTCCTTAGGAGTCCCTCCCTGAAAGATTTGAGGCTCTGCCTTGGCCTCTCTGACTCTGGAGGAATACCCTGTCCTGGTAGTTAGAACATATGCACTGGATTCTTGTGGAGACAAAAACGCTTTAACACAAGGGTGAGGTCCCCCCACCCTGTCTATAAATCTTTTCCAGGTGACAATGTAAGGAATCTGGTCAGGATAGCTGACACAGGGGCAGTAGACAAATCACTGCACTCTGTCCATAGTCTCTGGGTCGAAAGTTCCTCCTGCTGGCCATCCAACATTGAAAGCTGGCCATTCTGCTGAACAGAAAGTGACCCACTTGCACTTCTTGCCAATCATGTTATTGTAGTTGGCCATGTCTTGAATGTCCTGACAGTGAGCAAGGATTAGATTGGGGAGGGTAGAAGGAGTATTTCCCATGATGACGGAGGGATAGGTAGAATGACTTAGAACAAACAAACCAACAAAGACATAGACACCAATTAGGACAAACAAAAGAAAATCCAGACTCAAACAATGTCCCAGGACCAATAGCAAAGTGGTTTCTCTTCCCTTGGTTAGGGGTAATGTCCAAAGACACTCCTAACTGGGATCTGGACATTCACAAGAGGTTCTTGGTTACTCCCTATTGTAGGCTGCTGAAACAAGATGATCACATTTGTGGTCTGCTCAAAAGACTCAAGGCTTGAAATCTCTGCCCCAAAGTGGATGGAGACATCTCTCTCTCTCTCTCTCTCTCTCTCTCTCTCTCTCTCCAGGATCACTATCTGGATATGTCTGTCCCAGTGAGACCCTGCAAATTTAAAACCCTCTGGCTGTACAAGCTAAACTAACATGTATCACTTTTAGACAAGCAACACATATATATGTCTTTCTGGTATTAGAATAAAGCTCTAGATAATCGGGAGTCCCGGTGGAGATCTCTGGGGATCCTGGATGAGGCCCCAAAAGTTGTACCCAAGTCTCAACCTCCAGAGAGACCACCAAAATCCAGTCATGTCCAGAATACAAAAGCAAGGTTAATTCAGTGTGCAAAGTCCAAGCCAGGCTGGGAGCTCAACCACTGCTCACGGTGCATTACAGTAGAGTGAAGCTCCCTTTCTCAATTGGGGCTGACATACATAGGCAAAACCCACAATCCGGGTTAATTTTGGGTAAAGGGAGTTGGTCTTGCATAACAGCAGGTGTGAATTATCTCTAGTATGTCCCTTTCCCCAAAGTGATTGCTTCTGCTATTCCCTGGTATACCACAGAGCTGGATGTTGACAGGTGGCCAACTGCCAAAAACATTCTGTGGATTGTACTTGAACCCAGTGTCCTAGTTAGATGTCCTGTTTTCCAACTAGCTCTTGATGTTGCAAAGTTTTAAAAATTCTCCATATCCATACAGTTTTGTTCATGGTGTTTCATCACTGAAGAGAAACTCACCGGAAGAAGAGGAGGAACACAAATAAAATAATCTCACACTAGCTCTGAATAGGGTATAATAAGGTATTCTTTATTAAAGGTGAACTCATGTATCACAATGAGGAACAGGAATGGAATCCAACAGCTAGGTGTGGCAAGTGGTGAGAGAGAGAGAGTGAGCAGGTGGACCTGCCTGTCTTTTGGTACCTAAGGCCATGCTCAACCTGGTCCAGCCTCTCAATGATCATTAGCTGAAGTAGGTTACCCATCACTGCCCTCTTTTTTTCTAAATAAGAGAGTTGCAAACCCAATACAAAACTATAAATATTAAGAACAGTTATCAAGTATGAAATTTAGAATTACAATAAGAATAAACAATATGGTTCTATGGGTATGAGTAATAGCACTTTCTATGAATTTGAACATGGTAAGCCTCAATCCTTTTGCATTTCCCTGTTCTTCTAAAATTTTTAACTCTTCTCACTAGTAGCACTTCCATAGTAGTTGTGGCCCACATTTTAGTACTGCTGAAACTAACTGAAGTCTTATTACTTGAAGCCCACATTTTCAGCATTCCCCTAACAAATGGTGGATTCAGGCCATAAGATACTATTGCTTGCTTAATTTCCTTTAGATCACTCATACCTGCAGTGTGACCTTTACTTTATTTGAATACATAAAGGTATTTAGTACCAGATGTCTTCTCAGAGGATATTACTGGATAAGCAGCTAAACTCTGGATAAGTCATCCTAGACTCTGGCACATACTGGCAAAGCTAAATTCTGTTCTTGTATCTTCTCTCCCTCCTCATCAGTTCCAATATTCCCTCAGTTATCTCAAATCCCTTTACCACTGCCTTTTTAAAAGTTTGAATCTCCTGTCCTGTGTGCAGTTTTAGTGCTCTCATTGATTCTTTTAAGTTCTGGTCCTTATTCTGCACATATGAATTCCAAGGTATGAAATTTGTCCAGTAAGATAACGTCTCATCATTGAACATTAATTGGGTAGTGTGTATATTGTCTTCCTGGAGAGATATCCTATCCATTAACCTATCATAACCTTTTAACAGATTCCAATTGTTAAATTCAACAGTGTGAATTCTTTCAGATATTTTCTCAGTACCCTTTGACATGGACTGAATTCTGCCTGTCAAATTAATGTTATCCTTTTCAATGGTACTAATTTTTTCATCTAGCTGTTCATTATTAGTCTGTAAAGACTACATCCTTTTGAAAAGTGCCTCATCCTTGGTTCTGTAATTTTCTTTAGGATATAATATAAAAGAACATAGTTAATTCCCAATATCAAATAAATGGATGTATAAGGAAAATCACATAAGCCTTATAGAATACCATATATAGCAAAATGCTTATTAAAATTGGTAATATCATATAACTTTCAAATTTATCAATTCACTTACTCTCTTTGGGAAATTTCAGTGAATCAGTGTATGTGTAATAGTCTTTATTAGCCAGCAGATGTTGCAGTTGCAGCCACATGGCAGAGAGATGTAGCAGAGAGAAGCATGCACTGGCAAACAGTCCCTCTCAAGTTCTGTGCATTGTTGCCTACTTAAATACTGACAAATGTGCTTTGTTTAACAAATTAAGAGTGGTTATTAAGGACAATTGAAGTGATTCTGTACATGGAGAGATTTTCTTGGTGGCCAAAATAAGAAGGACATTCAAAGCTTCTATTCATTTGTGAGTCCCCTCAACAGCAAGCTACAGTAGGTAAAGTTGGGTTCTCAGCAGTTGCAGGTGGGCTACGGGTAGATGAGAATCCTACCCAGGCTGGCATACCAGGAGCATGGTGTGGGTGGGGGTTTCTGGTAATGTGGATTTGTTCCCATATTGGGTGGCATAAGAAGAGAAATGCAGTAGAGGAAGGCGAACATGAATCAAACAATCCCACACTAGCTCTGAGTAGTATATAATAGGGTGTTCTTTATTAAAGGGGAACTCATGGATCACAATGAAGAACAGGAACAGAATCCAACATCCAGATAGGGCAAGGGGGGAGAGAGAGTGAAAAGGTGGACCCAAGGCTATGCCCAATCTGGTTCAGCCCCCCAAAGGTCATTCACTGAAGGAGGTTGCCCATCTCATCACAACAATAGAAATCTTGTCTAGACACCTTTGGTCTTTAACTGTATCAAAATTAATGACTCCATCCTCATGGTGTGGTGAGACCCATTTCACAAAGCAAGCACTTTTCAGAAGTAAAAGGGACATCTTCAGCATGAAGTTTGAAGAATGTTCTTGTTTAGAGCATGCTAATAATGTAAAAAGATAGTTCATGAATCTAAATTTTACAAGGAAGCAAAAAGTATATTTGTAGAATTAATACTTCTAATAAAATAGGATACTAGCTTCTGTTATTTTATAATATTCAAACAGTAAATATACATTTCGATTTATTTATTTGTTATGAATTATAAGATAAGACATTGGAAGATAGATATTATTAATGAAGTAGCTTTTGTAGGTATGTTAATATGTATTTGATTTTTCATTTATTTGGCCAGGATTTACTGTTAGATAACATTCACTATGTGCTCATTTTAGATAATACATCTTTCTAAATATTGTCTCATTTTTTCATCTTCATTTATGAGACAAATAATTTTTAAAACCTTTGATTCAGATTTTTAAAAGCTGTGGCAGAAGGAAGTTAATGCATTGTAAATTCTAAGTTATTCCTATTATAGTATTAAATCTAACCCAGAAAGTCTGCGTCTGACCACACATCTTGTTGTAAGAACAATAATAGATAATATATGTGCTCTGTATTCAAAGGATCTGTGCTAACAAAAGATGGGGAACAAGGAGACAATTTCCTTTAGAGAAGTCTCAAAACCAAGACTAATTTACATAAAAAACTGTAGAGAAAAGTAGCTGAAAAATCAATTCATAAAACTTTTATTCCACTTACATGAACTTTAATACATGTGTTCTTACAAACTATGCCTGAATTATTCATGAAAGCAAAGCCGTGAAGTCACTTCCCTGTTAACTATTTTTATAGCACATGCATGTTAGGCAAGTATCGAAAAAAGAAAAAAATCACAAAAGCAAAAAACAAAACAAAAAAACTAAAAAAAGTTAAATACATCGGATCTTGCTACCACTGTGCTTCTTCCGCATGGAGCAGCCAACACGAGCAATTCATTACTGCAGCTTCACTTTTACATTTGTTCTTAGATTGCCTAAAACATTTAAATACAAAGAAAATGTGTAGCAAAAATAATGAAAGCAAATAGCAGGTAACTTTACAAATAATGGAATGTGAACCGTTTCTGCCCTTATCAGAGTAAGCTGGGTCACACCTTTGTCTGAGAGCCACTTCTGGAGCTTTGGTCAACAGTGCACAAGCAGAGACACACGATCCCAAGGTGTATCCAAGGAATATTTGTTTGTACCACAGCCTCACAAGTGCTCCAAACCTTAGAGTATCCACAACAACTACACTCATGACTGGAACCCATTATCCCTTT
>LOEQ01008822.1:6591-17248 GCA_001685075.1 Bramus lutescens
TTTGTGGGAGCCTAGTCTGTTTGGATGCTCACCTTCCCAGACCTGGATGGAGGGTGGAGGACCTTGGACTTCCCACAGGGCAGAGAACCCTGACTGCTCTTTGGACTTGAGAGGCAGGGGGCGGTGAGCGCGGAGGGGGAGGGAATTGGGAGGAAGGGAGAAGGTGGACATTTTTAATAAAAATAAAACGAAAGAATATAAAGGAATTTCCCTGTCTCCAGCAATAGAAATTAACATTATCTTTTTATGTTTGGAGAACTATATGGAAAGATTTTAAATATGTAGATTCAGATATATGCATCCCTTATGCCTCTCTCAACCCCATACCCATATACATGCATTCACATATGCATATAATATACATGTATATTCATACATTTATTACAATTGTTCTTGAATAAAGTTTTATGTTTCCTGAAATAAATCATGTAGAAGAGAGCAGAGGCATGCAAAAAGTTAATAAGGTGCTTAATTAAGCTTGATGCGATAATCATTCACATAACTCACATAGTGCTGATCCATCTCTAAGTGTCGAGTCCAAATTTGTAAATATGACTGAGCCCTTGGATTATAAACAACCTAGTGCAATCAATTCTAAATTCTCTACATGACTGTAATGCATATTTACCTTGGGAAAGATTCCAGAATGTGCAGCAGATCCTTAAACATGTAATTCTCATTTTATATCAAATTAAACTCCTGTTATGTTTGTGAAAACAAAACAACAAAAAAAAACAAAAAAATGCTATCAAATAAGGTATAAAATTATATTACCAAGAACAAAAGTAAAGATATTATTGATTTATACTTATGGTTGTTATATATTTTATTTTGATGCTATTGCATGAATTTCAGTTTTTCTATTTATTCAAAGCAGTCAATTAATAAATCAATATTAAATACAGAGAAAAAATTGAGATGAAATTCAGAGAAGAGAAATTAGAACAGGAATAAAATAACAAAAAAATCACAAGAAATTATTTTATAAAAGTATTATTTTTGAACATATACTTCTGAAGATGTTATCTCTTTTTGGAAAATAGAAAACAATAAAAGTATAAACTGGTTTTTAATAGTTTGTTAAATATTTGCAGCTATTATATCATAAAATAAAAGGACAACACTTAAGTTTAAAAGGATCGTTTTTAAAACAAAGATAATCTCCTACATGCCTAGAAAGGAAAAGAAGTCAAATGTGGCAGAGTTCAAGAGAAACCCTTCCTGTGTAACTGGCAAAGTCCAAGACAGTGGGGGACCTGCAGGCAAAGAGCAGTGGATGTCAGTACCCTAGGTTTCCCTCAAAGTACACAGCGGGAATAGCAGACATGGTTATGAGTACAGGCCATACCAACAGAGACCTGAAAACCAGAAGGGTCAAGAAAATCTGCCTCTCATTTTAGTCACGTAACAAGGCGTTCATTAGTTATAAGATGAATTCAAAGTGGCCCCTAAGTGAGGGGGCTGCAGCACCATACCCAAAACAATCAAGAGAAAGAAAATAGGATATTTGGTTCATCTCTTCAAGTCAGAAGTTATCATTTGAGATAAAAGCTTCCCCTCATTTTCCACGTACATTGAAGAGGTTCATTAAGTAAGCAAACCTACTCATTGTGTAAAGAAAATCAGCAGAGCACAATGACTCTGGGGATTCAGAGAGATAAGAACTCTGATGGATGTGCTGAGAAAATGAACCTCCACACTCATTATTAATCTAATTGCCATGCCCTGTAACCTTAAAAGACACTTTCTAGGTCACTGAAACATTTGTCAATGTGTTGTAACACTCTACAGGCTGTGTTCCACAACCTTTGTTTGATATTGGACGTTCCAGGTGAGTCCCTTCTTTCAATGTCCAGTGGCTCTTTTTGTCAAAGAATCGGGAGGGATTTTCACCAATTAATTCTGCCATTCTGATGTGACTGCGGAAAACATTAGCGTTTAAGGTTTTTTTTTTTCTCCTCCCTCCCAGCAAACTCTCCGTCATTAAGCTGCTCTGAACAACAGTGAAAGTACCGAACTTTCTTTTCTCATTACAGACCAGGAATAGCCAGCATGCACAGCTGTGTATGATGGTTTTGTCTTTATAATATTAAATTAACTCAGTCTTCACAGTGTTGAAGATCTTTTTTATTATTATTTTTATTGAGCCCTACATTTTTTCTCTGCTCCCCTCCCTGGGTCTCCCTCCTCTTCAACCCTTCCCCAAGGTCCCCATGCTCCCAATTTACTCAGGAGGTCTTGTCTTTTTCTACTTCCCATGTAGGTTAGATCTATGTAATTCTCTCTTAGTGTCTTCATAGTTGTCTAGGTTCTATGTGATTGTGATTTGTAGGCTTGTTTTCTTTGCTTTATGTTTAATAACCACTTATGAGTGAGTACAAGTGATAATTGTCTTTCTGTGTCTGGGTTACCTCACTCAAAATGATGTTTTCTAGCTCCATCAATTTTCCTGCAGATTTCAAGATAACGTTATTTTTTTCTTCTGTGTAGTACTCTATTGTGTAAATGTACCACATTTTCCTTATCCATNGTCTGGGTTACCTCACTCAAAATGATGTTTTCTAGCTCCATCAATTTTCCTGCAGATTTCAAGATAACGTTATTTTTTTCTTCTGTGTAGTACTCTATTGTGTAAATGTACCACATTTTCCTTATCCATTCTTCAGTCAAGGGGAATTTAGGTTATTTCCATGTTCTTGCTATCACAATGCTGTTATATAACATAGTTGAGCAAATTTCTTTGTGTCACGATTGAGCATCCTTGGAGCTTAAGTGTTTTAATGTCATATACAAAAGAAAGATGAAAGGAAGACATGGGCACTTAAAATGTGAACGAACTTTAACTTTTATAATATTTAAGTGATGTGGAAGCTGTCTTAAAATCTTTGGGCACCTCTGAGTTTATCAGAAATGTAAGGAAGGAAGCTGGGCATCACTCTAACGCACAAACTGCAACATGTCGAATGGAAAGGGTCAGTTTCTGGATTTGGGAGTTGGGCTACAGTTTCTAATGCAGAAGGATGTGGTAGAGAGAAGGAGAAGACAGCATAGTATTTTATTTTATTTTTTTAAATCACAATTTGCTCTAAAATAAATTAAATTAGTTTATCTTTATAAATAGCATTGCAGTAAGGACAGCTCATTTGAAATTATAGGCTGTCAACAAAAATTATAGTAAAGCACAATGGAATAAAAGCAAA
Organism: Bramus lutescens; assembly: GCA_001685075.1. NCBI lineage: Eukaryota > Metazoa > Chordata > Mammalia > Rodentia > Cricetidae > Bramus > Bramus lutescens. The sequence goes on from LOEQ01008822.1 coordinate 9,792, forward strand.
ATTTCATATGTTGGCTAAAGTCATTAATTTTTTAATTGTCATTATATTATTTCACTCATTCTTACAACTATATCTTTAAACTTTTCCTTTGTGTGTTGTTAGATTTCCCTAATAGTGCTTATTCAGAAAAAAATTCTTCTGATACTTGTTTAATGGAAAACATTAAGAAGCAACACACATATCTTCCTGTTCCCAAGGTTATTTTTAAATGAATGCTTGAAAAGCCTTCCCTCTATTTGTCAATGAAATAAATGCAGTAAGAATACTGCTGTGGCCCTTAAAATAATTTTGGAGGGTTTATTTTCATTTCATAAACATTTAAAATTACATTTTTGTGTGTTTGACTTATTTGCTTTAAATAGAGATTAATACTATTACTTCCCACAAAAAGTTAAAAGCTGATCAACCCAATTTTAATACTTATTTGATGAAGTGATCATAGCTTTTCTCTTAGAAGAAAGGTATTCTCATCCCTTATCCTTAAAACAAGTGTGTCATGTATAAAAGCCACTTAGTGCCATATTAACATAAAAATGGAAAGCAAATATGATTTTGCTACTTTGAGAATAATTATTAGTAAGCTTTAACAATAATTGTGTTTTGGGAAAGTACATGAACAAGACACTGTATGTGTCAGCTTTATACAACAAAACAAGCTCTGTCATCTGAGTTTTCACTTTAGCCATCTCAACCTTATTCACATAACCAAAACTGCAGGACAATTACAGGCATGCACAAAGGACGTGTCTATTTGGTATACTGAGAAGATTTCTCAGCCTTCCTAAATGATCTTCTTCAGAATTATTTGGTATGACGTATTTATTTTTGCAGTAGAAGTTCTACTAAATCAATACCAGTATGCCAGACTCTTTAATCGTCCTTTATTTTTTTTGCCTTGATGTTTACATTTTTATTAATGAAGAGTAAGATTTCAAAATCACAGTAAAGATTGAGGTTGAAAATTTGATATGTGCATATTTCATATAGTAAATTAGTAAATTTTCTTTCAGAAACAATGTCTGGCTTCTCACCAGGATGTTGTGGAAACATATGCATGACAAACACCTAGATGATTGACTCTCTTTGTTTATTCCAATTTCATCCCTAAATTCTACATTTAGCATGATTGACTCCAGAAACTAGAGTCCACGAAACAAGCTAAACTGCCCACTTTAATTATAAGTGCTACATACAAATTCAAAACAAATGATTCTTAAAATTCATCAGGATATTGGTGATTTTATTTTATTTTTTTAATTACTAAACCTCTCTAAAGTTTTCAGTTTCCTTTTCTTCTTGTTCATATGCAAATATTTCTTGACCAAGCTTTTAAAAGGCAATTGACTGCAAATTAAAATGATCATTTCTGCAAGATTTTTTACTTTAGTGTAATCAACATTGATATCTGCTTATTTAATATGTAACATTAGATAATTAAGCAGTAAGTCCATCTGATCATTTGAGGTAAAAAGAAAAATCATTAAAATAGTTTAATTCTATTTCTTACTTAGTAAGGTTGGAATTTTAAATTTTTTTCATGAAAGAAAACATAAAGGAGACGATTTTCTCAAAATTAACCTGTTGCCACATAAGCATCTAGATGTTAATTTCCTATCTTCTCACTGCAGACCAGGAGCTTCCCAGCCACACACACTATTATTTCTACGCTTGTAAATTAAGACACTCAATAATTTAAGTTTGCAAATGAGACGCTCAATAATTTAAATTTGCAAATGAGACAGACATTATTCTTTGGTAACATATTTTCCAGTATAATGAATATATGTTGTATTCTGCAATTGATGCTCTGAAACAACTTAACCATAACTTTTTTTCATTAACTAAAACCATAGTAACTTTTCTTTAGTGCAGCAACACTTGGTCAGAAAGTTCCAGCATTGAGCAATGCCCATGTGGAATCATTTTAACAGTGTACAGGTTCTCCTGCTCCATGACTTTTCTTTTTTTCTAACAGAACTTTATTCTTCACCATCATTTTTTAATGTACTTGATGGTTTTTCTGGTGGAAATTAAATGAGGACTGGATTAAACTTCCAATTTTCCAGAGATTGAAGACATTCTCTGGAGTACTCAGCATACTTGAAGCAAATCTCTTTTCAATTTACTTGGTACCATATGATTCTCATATTATATAATTGCCTGCACTCAATTCAACCAACGTGTGTTTAAAAAGAAAATGTCACTGAAGGAAGGCTGGAAAATAATAATTGAGCTTTCCTTTTATAATGTAATAATCAGGATAATTGTGAGATAAAACTATGTATGGGTCCAAATGACTCAATTACATTAAGGTGCCCAAACATAAAAATGTTAGATGGGAATATGAACATCTATGTGTCACTTAAGATGCTACTGCTTCTGAAATGTGACCTTCCTTTAGTTATAGGTAGGGTGGTGATTACCAAACATGGTATTTCTACACAATGAGTATCTGGTTTCCTGTTTTACTCAGTAAGTTTGAAGAATTCAAGATGGAACAATAAAATGAGCGTTTCATTAGGTTTCCTATCATAATCATCATCAACATCATCCCAGCTTTGTTTTGTTTCTTTACCCCTGTAATCATGATTTATTCCCCCCCAAAAACCAGAAGAATCTAATTAGCAAAACTGGCACAATTTGCTTCATCATACTCCCTCAAAGACATCCATAACAGAAGCCTATGTCTCTTCCTCAGAAATCCAAGTCCCAATTCCACAGAAGTACTGTGGAAAGGACTGAGTAGAAATTCGTACTTAAAATTTCAGCTCACTGAGGACCTTATACTATGGTGAATTTTAATAACAGCAAGTGCCTGCTTCTTGCAATTATTAATTCCATTATGCCAAAATGTTTGTGCTCTTTCAGATTCTCAATTCTCATTTAATAAGTTTTTTAATGTAATTTTTTCTGCTAAACGTAAATAGTGTACATTCTTGCTTTTCTTAATAAGGTCTTAGGAATAATAGAAGAATGTTCACTATCTCTCTGCAGATGTGTTGAGCTATAGATGGAATGCCACTCCAAGGAGTAAGAATGGTCTATAATGGAAGAACTATTGTGCCACTATCTTATTCCCTAGATATATAGACATTGCTACATAAATATCAATATAAGAAACATTTATTTTTCTTGTTAAAATTGTTAATTTATACTGGCTTTTTTCATTGCTTCAGTACTAAAAACACACTAGTACTATTGCTAGTTATTTCATAACTTTATGACTTAAAAATGATCATGACCAGATAGCAGGTTTTGCAGTATTAAATAACAAATTAAATAATCTGTAGTACTGGACAAGACATTTAGAAAAAGTCCCATATAAGCACAAGCAGAGTGTAGCTTGATCAGAATATCTGTGATTAAATGCTGCCATGCCTCCAGGTCTATTTATGTTATTCATCCTTTCTGCCATGATTAACTTGTGTAATTCTGGGCTTATAAGGGCCTAAGCAACTGATGGCAGATGCTCATGTCTTTCTTGGCCAAGTGTTCAAAAAAGGAAAGAGAAACTAATGAGAGAACACACTTTTCAGATAATCTATTAGTAAAATAATCACAATGATCTATTGCTCACTTAGAAGCCAAATAGATTGTATATAAGACAAAGAAATAACATAGAAAATTGGCTGTTGTTAGCTTTTGTATGCAGTGGAGAGTCCTCAGAGAGCTTCATTATCCATAATCCTTTTACTGTTTATGGTTATTGGTCCTTGCAAACTAAGGTCTATTTTGCCTTCTGTTTTGGATAACTATTTTTTATAAACAGTAAAATGGAAATTCTATCTTCTTAACAAACTAATTAATTATTCTCTGGCATCTGGCATGTGTGTGTGTGTGTGTGTGTGTGTGCATTAGATAAAGGAGGTATACCACAATGTATGAGTTGAGGTCAAAGGACAACACTGTGGAGTCAGTTCTTTCTTTCTACTCTCTCCTTCTACCTTCTATAGGTCCTGGTTATTGAACAAAAGCCACCAGGTTTGCACAGCAGCCTCCTTTATCTACAGAGCCTACAAGCCCCATAATCTTGTCTTCTCTTTAAAAATGAGACAACTGAAAATTTGAATTTTTTTTACAAAAACAGAAATGTATTTCCTACCTTATAAAACAAAGTTCATTTAAGTAGAAATTTATTAAGTATACAATGAAACACTAAGAAAAAGGACAAATGGAATGACATTTTGATATCCCATTAAATAGTATATATCAGAAGAGAATTTATACAGAACAATTAAAACAATGTTTTGCACACTAAAAGAGTGCCAGCAGGAAATAAATATGAAACTATTAAAAGTTAAGGTTTTCAATAAATGTAAGACTCTAACCACACTGTCTATTCTCAGTTAGGGCATGGACTTATTTTAATGTTGTCAGATGTAGGTACTGGTTTCAGAGCACATTATTTTAAGCTACTAAATGTCAAAAATAAGACCTAATATGTTGTCCAAATTATAAAACAATTTGAGGAAATTATTCTTTAGAACCAGCTTTTACCTACAGGAGAAACCAGAGATAACTGACTTCATCCAGCTCTGTTAAGTGTGTCCTCAGAACTCATTCCCCACATAGGCTGTGGAGTACATTAACCTAGCATATAAGTTGGAGCTACTTTTGCTCCCCTGTGCATTCACAAGTACTATGGTGTGGCATCAGTATGAATTACCAAGCTATGAGTAGTCCTTGATCTGTAATGAACAAAAGGACCCTTTATCTTTAATTAGATTAGTGAGCTGCATAATTTAAGTGTCCATTACTAGCCAAACACAAGTTAACATCACTATTGTGCTCATGAAGATAGGGAGGCAAACATGATCAGCCTTACACTGTAGATAGTGCTTTAGCTGTTTGTGGCATTTAAGAAAGGCAGATAATAAATAAAAATAATTGGTGCTGCAAATAATTTTAGAGTCATAACATTGAAAGTAAATTAGAAGCAAACTGTAAATGGACAAATCAAAGAAACAGTTGAGCAAAAACATGTTAGCATGTTCCTTGAAGACATCCAGATGTAGACCCAGTGAAATGAATGAAACGATTCTTTCTGACATCTATAATGAAAGTGTATATGATATGAGGAAACAAATGAAGCTATGGAAAAAAGTGATGTTAACCGAGAACTACGTATGGAAAAAACTTGAGGAAAAACCGTGCACAATTAGGATGAGACACGGAGGCTGATATAACCTCCATAAGAGCAATGGTGGCTCACAGAGCACAAGGCAATGTTTGCTTTTCATCCTTAGTCACCTAATGAAAAAGCATATCTGTAATCTAGAATTATTTTGATGAATCTTAGTTAAAAATATGAATCAATTTCTCAAGAGAATTTTTTTTAATTCTATAAATTATTTTAAAGTATTGTTTCAAAGCATAAAATTATAAATTATTGCGATTTGTCCCTGTACTTTCAGTGCAGAGTCAAATTGTACAGCCCTGATTTTAGTAAGTTCAAAGTATCACAAAGGCAGATGAATTTTAGATTTTGTTGCCCTTCCTTCCTTCCTTCCTTCCTTCCTTCCTTCCTTCCTTCCTTCCTTCCTTCTTTCCTTCCTTCCCTCTTTCCTTCCTTTCCATTCCTTCATTTCTTTCTTCCTCTTCCTCTCTGTCTCTCTCCCTCTCCCTCTCTCCCCTCTTTCTTTTGAAGCCAAAATAACTTAGTTTTCAAAATTCTAAATCACCAGTTGATCTTGAAAATAATTACATAGTTAAGATATTGTTCAATACTACCAACAAAATTTCAAGACTAGGTAACTCCAATGCTCAATTCTAATTGCAATATCTACTGCATGTCAAAAATATACCAAAATATAGAAGATATATCTATGACACAGTTGTAGAAACTTGATATTTCAAATTTGTCATCACAAAATGTTATATCATGTATTTTAATTAATAGCTTCAGTAAATGAGATACATAAAATAGAACATAATACAGATTAAAAAGAACAGGGTTGAAAAATTCACATACCTATTGTAGAAATCATCTCTGTAGTAATCATAGTCAAAGACATAACCACTAAGGATAGAAAAGAATAATAGTCAGCATGTATGTAAGCCATGATCATTTTAATATTAATTTTGGTTTTATAATGAGGAATCAATTACTTTGTACCAACATACATTAATATATCTATAAAGGATATTATAAGATACTGTTAATTTTCATATACTTTATGAGACTGTCATTACAGTTTGGCAATTTGTTACATTAAACTCAGACTAACACATGCATTTCTGTGAGAAAGCCATAATAACCCTCTGTCTACAAAGTGAGAACTGCCTACATCCATTTGGATAATGGTCTTTTGTGTATTTTTGTTTTAGTCATCAAAACTACTCATGTATAAGGTAAGTAAACTATTAAATAAATACCCAAGAAGTTTATTCAGTTCTTATCACTAACAATTGACAGGGGGTGGTTAGAGACTCAATTCACATTTTTTGTTTTGTTTTCAATATTATCAACCATGACAAATCTAAATTCTATTGTTTCTGGAATACTTGCAATAATTTTTATTAGGTATTTCTTAATTTAAATTTTCATTATGGTAAAGTACAGAGAGCATGAAAATAGTCACTTTTAATAATTTCAGCTACAATTTTAATATACCATTCAATATATCATTTTCACCATGTCAAGTATTCAATTTAGTATCATTAAAATGATTCTCAAAGTTGTGTAAAGGTCGTCATTGTCTATTTTATGAATTTCTCTGTAGTAGCAAAAAGATGCTATTCCTCCCCTGTTTCTGCCTTACTCATCTCTACTCCATATTCTGTCTATAGAACTGCCTATATTAGGTACCTCATGAATTGTGAATCACAGATATGCATCATATAATTACATAATCATAGCTTTCTTTTCTGTCTGATTTATTTCCCTTAGTATCCTTTAAAACTTAAATATTATGTACTAGATATGAGAGTTGTATTCTTTACTTTCATTTTTTTTCTTTTTTTCTTTTCGAGATAAGGTTTCTCTGTAGCTTTGGTGCCTGTCTTGGAACTAGCTCTTGTAAACCAGGCTGGCCTCGAACTCACAGATAGCCCCTTCCTCTGCCTCCTGAGGCTGGGATTAAAGGCCAGGCTGAGTTGCATTTTTTGCTAAGTTTGACTGTTACAAAATTTTGTTTATTTATTTTCTGGTAAATATTGAGAGTTTCTCTAATGTTTTTCTGGTAAATAATGGTGCCGTGATATTTTGTGTGGCTTATCAAAATACTTGCTTTTATTTTCCTTGTGTGTATACATAAAAGACAAATTTTTTCAGCTGCTCAAGGAACAAGCTGGGGCCATCTCCTTGGACACCTGGGATCCCCTCAAGAGTCAAGACTCTAGCCAACCCTAAAATGGGTCCCTTAATTAAGATATCTACTTCCCTGCTCCCCTAACCGTCCTTTCTCTATCCCAACTGTCCCAGCACCCCAAGCTCTCCCCATCCTCCCCTTCTCACT
>LOEQ01008823.1:19357-31412 GCA_001685075.1 Bramus lutescens
GAAGGAAGGAAGGAAGGAAGGAAGGAAGGAAGGAAGGAAGGAAGAGATGGAGAAAAATAGGGCTGGGAATACAGCTCAGTTGGCAGAGTGCTTTTAGGATACACAAAGCTCCTAGTGCCACATAAACAGACATAGTGGCACACACCTGTAATCCTAATGCTGAGAAGGTAGAGATAGGAGGATCAATAGTTCAAAATCAGGCCAGACTAAGTTACATGAGACTACCTCAAGAAAGACGAAAAGAGAGGGGGAAAGGAAAGAGGAGCGAAGAAGAGGGAAAAGAAGAGGGTGAACCATTCGGATCAGGTAAGCATATGGGAGCAGAATAGCCTGGAGGCATACTGGTGAGCACTCTTGACTTCTGGCTGGCATTTGGAGCCATAGAATGAGAGACATCACAGAAAGACAGAAAATCCAAATGCTCAATCTTGGTCTCATCAGCATTGTAAGAGGGACAGGGTGGAGTAAGGAGGCAGCCTTGAAAATGAAAAAGAATGCTGATGGGGGAGCGCAAAGAGGAATGCTTACAAAATGTGCCATTCAGAACCAAGAAGTACCTCAAGGGGAGCAGAGGATAGACAATGTCAAATGTTTGGAGGGATCCAGGGCAGGGTCAGAAGTTATCTTTGGAGTTAGCAAGTGTGGCATCACTGGCAACCTTCAGAAGAGCGGATTATAAACAGCTGGAAGTGTGGATCAAGGAGAGAATACATGCTCATCTGGATTCAGCTTATGGATGTTTGTCTTACCACGTGGATCCACTGAGCTCTAGATATGTAAAACAGGATGTCAAGGAGGATCAGTGTGGGGGGAGTGGGTACACATGGGAAATTCTTTATCCATCTGAACCTTATTTTTTGAGAGAAGGTCTCTACTGAACTTGGAAACCATCATTTTTGCTAAATTGGATAGCCAGTAAGCCCCAGGGACCCTTCTGTCTCTGCTCAGACAGTGTTGGGGTTACGGCATTCATAGTTACACTTGGTCTTGATATGGGCACTGAGAGTTCGAATACCCTCTTATTTGCATAGCAAACACTTTACCCACTGAGTCATCTTCACAGCCCCTACCCAGAAGGATCCCAGCCAGCTTCAAGTCCCCAGAAAATGGGGTTTCAGGGCTCACTGTCGTCTTTGGGTTTTTTAAGACAGGGTCTCATGCAATGAAGGTCAGCCTCAAACTCAGTAGCTGAGGATAATCTCGAATCCCTCATTTTCCTGCCTCCTCCTCCCAAGTGCTGGGCATATAGGTTTGCAGGCCTACTATGTTCCTGGTGTGGTGTCTTCTCAATTTTTCTCCCCCTAGACCAGGATGCAAGGGCAGAAACACAGAGGAGGCTGAGCTGACGTGACATAGAAAGTTTGGGGGATAAGGGCAGGAGAAGACACAGGAAGCTGGGGGTTCTAGTAAAGGGTCAGATGAAGTGATGGTCCAGGGAGTGAGTACAGGCTGAAAGGAAAGGGCCTGCCTAGCAGCCCCCATCTCTCCTGTCAATCTTCCAAGAATGTTGAGCACTTTGATAGAGTCTGTAGTTCAAAGAAATTGGAATTTCATTGATTTTGCCCCATAGACAGAATGGGAGGCACGTGTATCACTTCTTTATATGGCATGTGTTAAATAAATATTAGCTGAGTGGGGGAAAAAGGAGAAAAAGTTTGAGGGCATAGAGGGCAGAGTGTAAGCCCTAAGAGAAAACTGAGCATCATGTTGAGAGGAAAAATACTGCTTCCTCCAAATGTTTGCTGTGCTTTCAGCTCTCCGTGATTTTTATGGGCAGCTACCCACCTCCTAGCTACAGGACTACCACTGTTACAACATGGGCATGCTGTGCCAAGACGAAGATCGGGAACAGCAGCTGAGAACGTGTTATTAAAAAAAAATAGTACGTCCAGCTGTCTTCGTGTGCAGGTTCCAGTGAGGATCTGAACCAATGGAATCCCAGGAGCACACCATGATCCAATAACTGAGAACGGTGGTGGGTGGCAACGTTCCACACAGAACAGCACATAAAATTCATCCTGGCTCCATTGTGACTACCCACCTGCCTGTTACCAGGAACAATGAGCAGCAGCTCCTCTTTGGTAGCTGCTAAAAATAAAGGGTACTACCAGTGAGTGGCACTTTACATGCACAACCCTCAGGCAAGTTCTGGTTACCATAGCAAACCTCACTCACGACAGCAGAGGTGGAGTGCATGATGGTATCAAATAGCCAGGGTTCTGCTTTCCTGCAGGAAAGCAGCTACGTATGCCAGCAGTGCTGATCAGCTGCAGTAGCCCTCTCCATGACAGAAAGCCAACCAACACTTGTGGGTCTTGGACAAGTTCACAATTACAATTACTATTGGCCTGAAAGAGTGGGTTTTTTTTCCTCCCCCAAATCTGGATGTTTACTTACTAGTATGCTGATGAAATTTTCAAGATTGGCCTTATTTTTAAAAGATGTCTAAACTGAGCATAGTGGGTCAGGCCTGTTGTCCTAACTACTCAGAAGGCTGAGGCAAAGATCACTTGAACCTAAGCGTTCAAGACCAGCTTGGCCAATATGGCAAGATTCTGAGAAAGAGAGGGGGAAGTAAAGAAAGGAGGGAGCAAAGAGGGGAGGAAGGGAAAAAAGAAAGAAAACAAACAAAGAAACAAAGATTGAGTCAACAACAAAGGGGTGCAGGTAGCTGCTTTCTTACCTGGCAAGACCTTGTTTTTAGCTTCTCCCATGACTTGCCCAAAGCTGATGACAGAGGGACCAGCCTTTTAGCAAGATTCAATGAAGTAGGTTGTCTACCAACCTACAGACAAAGTCTATGTAGTCATCCAAGGACTTTATCATCTTGAAAGAGATGGAGGGGCCACAAAACCCAAAAAGTACAGAAAAGTGTTCACATGTAAGGAAAACGAGACTAATGAAGACCTCCGGATTCTTCCAAATCAGTTCTATCTCCTAAGCCCAAGTTCTCAGTCATGTTCTATACAGAGCCTCTGAGAAACAGGAATAGCCCAGATGCCAATGCTCCCCACACATTCTGAGTTTTCTAGTTCCTTCCCTACTCATGAACTAAGGACACGGATGCTCAACACTGTTGGTTATAAGGATTGGACCTGGTCATCTCTACCTTCCCTGTGAGGATTCAAGGAAGACCAAATCTCAAATCTCAAGATCGATCAGAGAAAGTCTTAAGCCCAAAGGGGAGAGAAAGCAAAATTAACTTCTTGGCGTCTCAGGCTTCAGCTCTAGGCCAACTTCTCTGAGAAATTGAGATTCTGAGACTGAGATTTCTTCCCGATGTATTAACCATCTGTGAGAAGGAAATGAACTTTTAGAAGACTCAGAAGTCTGTAGGGACTGCCAGGATCCTGGGCCATTCTTGATTCTCAGAGATTCCTGTAGAATATGGCTGAGGGCTATGGTTTAGGAGCCACAGAGATCCAGATTCTAATGAAGAGGGCATGAGACATCCTGTCACTTAACCTTTCTGAGACTGCATCCCCTGATACACTCTGTGAAATAGGGATAACTGAGAACAGTGAAGTGTACGTGTTCCACAGTTGCCAATGTGCTAGAGGTGGAAAGACAGCTCCAACTAGCAGAAACTACTGCCTAGCAGGACTGCGCTGGGCACTTAAGATACATCAACAAAACAAGGTCTTTGCTTTAATGATGTTTATATTCCAAGAGGTGATACAGAAAATAAGCAAATAAATCAAGGCTCTATTTCAAGCAGGAATCATGTTATGGAGCCCCAGGAGGTTCCATTTTATATGACCAGTTTGTGATGCTCTTGGGGGAAGCGTTCTGAAAAGCGAAAGAGCCCCAGTGCATGATGGGACATGGTAGGTTCTAGAACTGAAAGGACAGTGTGTCAGGCACAGAGGAAGAAGAATGGGTGGTAACACTCACAGGAGATATGGGTCTGCCCAAGGGCCACACATCATGTTCAAATCACATTGAGTAAATCTTAAGTCTAAAGTTCAGAAGTGATATGACTTGAACTGTGTTTTAAAGATTATCTTTCTAAATTTTATTACTTTATGTATGTGAGTGTTTTGTCTGCATGTTATGGACTGAGTAGTCCCTGGTTCTCAATAACCTCTCCAATGTGAAGACACCATTGCTGGACTACTAGACAGTGGTGGTGTATAAGCCAGTCCAATAAACACCCTTTTAATAGATTTTCATCCCATCAGTGCTGTTCCTATAAAGAATCCCAACTACGACAATCTGGTTGCCACCAAATTTAATCTCAAATGTCCTTAAAAAAGACACAAAGTGGAATCATGCCATCGTGAGAGGACACACACACACACGCACACACACGAGGAGACGGTCATGTGATGACAGCAGCAGAGGGTGGAGTGACACAACCTTAAGGAATGTCAACAGACACCAAAAGCTGGAGGAGGTGAGCCATGTTTTCCCCCTGAACCATTTGGAGAGAACACTACCTTGCCAAAGGGCTTGACCTCAGACTTCTGATTCCCAGAACCAGGAGAAAATGTATCTCTGTTGCTTTCAGCCACCGGGCTTGTGTTAATTTATTTTGGCACCCCTAAGACCAATAAAAGGCTACACCTCATTGGATTATTATGAATTGAATGAGTTGATATGTGTAAAGTGTCCAGAATAGTGCTTGCCAAAGAGTGAACATTAGAAGCATCTTAATTTTTGCCATGCATTCACCATTGTGCTGAATCCTGAAGAGCAAGGGACAATGACAGCTCATCTTAAGATAGGCTCATACTTAAAGTAAGGACAGTGCTCAGAAAACCTGGCAGGTGAGGGACCAGACGGTGGACGAGTGTTTCAGGTACTAAGGGTACCTCCCTGGTGCCCAACATTGCTGCACCACAGTCACCAATCCAGCAAGCAATCAGTTTTACACCTGCTTAGGGTTTCCAGGATCAGCACTAGACTCAGAGAGAGGGCAAAGGCAATCCTTTCCTGAACATTCCTCTCTTCGCACCTCTCATGGCCAGCTCTCACGAGAACCCTTTCTGATGAGGACACTCGAAGCTTATTTTCTGGGCACATCTGTCTCTTCTCCTAGCCTAATGATATTGGGAATAACAATGACCAGGGCAGCGTGGGGATGGAGAGTGGGTGAGGGGAAACTGTGGGAGGGAGCCATGCCAATTTGGTATGCTGAGTGATTCGTAATAGTATCTGCATGGCTGCTTTAGCCTTGAAAGTTAATTTCCTCACCAGGAGACCCATATAGCACAATCTAGTTTTACCCAAATCTCTATAAAATACACTGTGCCAAATAGGGCAGGCAACAGGGTTTTGGGAATGGACTGATGCACAGCTGAAATCTGACATTTTATAAGTGTCTATTGGCCAACACACACAAACAGAGTTTATTGTCATTTTATTTCATTAACCTTGGCTCCATTTTCATCGTCTTGGGTGTAGAAAGAGCAATGCTGGAACACTCGGGAAGAGTTCAAGATTGCCATTGTTCACATACGTGTAAACCTGGGTCATATGATGAACCCCCTACTGCTCCCTATACAGAGAGGTCAGGTTGTGACGACACTTCGGGGGGCCACATCATTGGAACTCCTCAAGGGAGACAGCATTATTGGGTGTTCAAACACGTGTATGTCAGTCAAAGTCATTATAGTTAAAAGATGCTACAATTCTCTCCAGGAAGAGCGGGGTATAGAATATCAGAATTACAGTAATAACCTAGCATATTTAAACAGGATGAGCCCGGCTGGCCTTTGGTGAAGAGTGGGGAGTTGCTGTTTATTCTGTCTCCCTGTTGAGGAATTCCTACGTTTCCTGGGGCAACTGTAGCCAGGCATGCTCCCAGGAAGCCAAAGCTCCCAGGATCCCTGACCCATCCCACCAGCTTCCTCCTGGTGCCCAGAAACCACCCCTGCACAGAGGCTCACATCCCTGACTTCCGTCCCCTACTGAGAACAACAGCATCCAAAATTGCCCTCTTGCTCACCCCTCCTCCCAGCTCAACTCCCACTGCCTTAGCCAGCAGGTGCCAGCTAGGAACTGACTTTGGGTTTACACAGCACTGAGTATGCCCCTGCTCACAGTAGGAATCCCCTGTGGCATGATCTGAATGCCATCTTTATTTTTAGCCAGGCAGGACAAGCACTCTTCTGAGGCCAGGACAACAGGGACTGCATGCTTTAGTGTGGATGATTCGGTTGAGGTAACAGAGTGAAACTAATCCTTACAAAGTCAAGTACTAGAGGTGCCAAAGTATTGATAAGAATGAGCTGAGGAACAGAGCTGCTCAAATCCATTTTCATTCCTGTAAAACACCTCGGAGGACCCTGTCTGGGCATCATTCTGCAAAGGACAAATAAGCCACAGCGGTCTCTCTGCCCAGAAACTGTTAAGCCAGCACAGATCCTATTGGGTAAGGCCTCAACTGACTTCAACCTGCAGGCATAGGCGTAGATTATCCTAATCTAGGATTTGCTGAGTTTTCGACTCTTTCTTAACCTTCTGGAGGGACCTAACTGCTTCTGACAAATCTTTCCACTTTCTTACTATTATTTTATCCAAAATTTAAAATAATCCTCTGTGTAAAATAAACCCAGATTGTACACAGAGGTTCCACATCCCTGCTTCCCCCAAACCGCCAAGTTCTAAGAGTACTTTTGAGTCACAGGGGGAAAAAAATCACCTAATGATGATTTGAACATGGGCCAGATGTTTGCTGCTGTCTGGTTTCATTAGATGGTGTCAGAAAGAGTTAAGAACCTTAAGGTTTTTGTTCTCTGTAAGTTTCTAGCCAGTCACTTACTCACAATGTATTCAAGTAGGTAGGAAAAGCATGGAACAGCCAGGACCAGATGTGACAGGGACTGAGTCAGGTGGAGAGGGTGTCATCTGACATCTGAGAGAGAGATGACCCCCAGGTTGATCTCTTCCCGAAGTGACAGAGACTGAGCAGATACAGTCCATGCACTTGCCCCTTAGCAAACTAATTTCTTGGCCTTGTCACAGCACAAGGGGCCACTGCAACCATTGAGTAGGGTCAGGCTGTAAACACATGGTATTCTGTCAAATGCATTTGTCAACAGAATATAGAACCCTTCAGTTCATGGTCAGGCTGAATCACATGACCTGCCTGGCTTCCAATGTCTATCTACCCAGAGACAAACTCTACCCCTTCTCCATTTGCCAATATGAAGGATTTTCAAGTTTTAAAAGTCTTAGGGTATCTATCTTTTTACATGCAACCAATGCATAAGCCCAAAGGACAGCATGATCCAGCCACTTCGAAAATGAAGAATGGGAGAACCGCATTCTATATTTTTATTTCTCCCCAACTTAATTTAGGTCAGCATATATCCATTGAGTGTTTAGGAAATAAAGTGAGGTGCCCCATTTCTTCTCTTCTTCGCTAATAACTAAGAATATTTCCTTCATTTTTCTGTGTGCAATCAAAGGTCCATTAATAAAACCAAGTGGGTACAATGCTTGCTTCTTCACCTACTTCATCAGGCTCAACTGCTTTGAACTTGACAAGAGTCTTCAGACAAAGCAAGGGTCTGCTGCAGTTCTAACTCCAGCTGAGGGATGGAGTCACTACTCTCTCTTTTCCAGGCCTCAACTTTCACAAAGACAGAACCTGGAAGGGATGAGATATGGTCCCTCTCCAGATCACAGGGGGACAGGGCAGATCATCCTGATGAGCCCAGAAACTGGACCTTTGCCTAAGAGGGACATCAGATGAAGGTGGAGCCACTGCTGTAAGCCAATAGATAAAACCCAAAGGTTTTCATGTAAGAACAGCAAGGGCAGGTGAAGCAGAGCAATCCAAGGCTCTTCCTCCAACACTGAAGGAGAGCCTGCCTGGTCAAACTTCTCTTACGTTCTCCCAACTACACTCAGTGGGAATGGGAAGGTAAGAGATGTATTCCCTTCTCATCCAGCTGTTCCAAAGGGCCCACTGCACACCAGAGGCAGTCATTTGGGAGCTTCCACACCTCAGCACCTCTTTGTATATCTCTTAAAAACAGCTATGAAGTAGCTACTTGGAAATTCCAACCACTCGGTCATCAAGAAATTCTCTGCGTTGCCTAAATTCCAGCCAAGTCTCCTTCTCCAGTTCAGGTATCCTTCTTCTCCCCATTAGCAACCTCACAGAGAACCAGGCTCACCTTTCGGGGCGAGCAGTGACTCTGCAGGGTCTACCTTCCAAGTCCCCAGCCTAAGCAGGAGCTCTCAACAGAGCACTTCAGGGTTACCAAGAAGACTTGAGTTCGTGATCACCCTGGGTGTGGCACGGTAGGCTCCTCTCTTCACTGTGCTTCTAACCTCTGCCTTCCTTCTTACGAGAAGGCAAACGGCAGCCTTTTTTCCCCTGTACCTGTTCTTGATTTATGAGAAAGCAGACGGCAGCCTTTTCCCCTGTACCTGTTCTTGATTGTCCCCAACCTCCTCCCTCTCAGACACCCCTTCTTTGGATTTTCCATTTTCTCCCACTTTTCCGTTGCTTGCCAAACAGGTCTGGGGAGGGGAAACTGGGACTCATTCCTCAAAAACACTTTCCTTCAGGTACCACTGCCTTCTCCAATCACTCCACAGCATAGCTGGCACTTGGGAGGTCCGGTTTCGCTCTTTTCAATCATGCTCTTCTTTTGCAAGCTGGCCCAGTGACCATCCTTTGGAGCAGTGGTTCTCAACCTTCCTAATGCTGTGACCCTTTAATACAGTTTCTCGTGTATTAAACCCTAACCACAAGATTGTTTTTGTTGCTACTTCATAACTGTAATCTTGTTACCATTATGAGTTGCAATGCAAATATCTGTGTTTTCCGCTGGTTTTAGGAGACCCCTGTGAAAGGGTCATTTGACCCCCCCAAAGGGGTCACAACCTACATGTTGAGAGCCTCTGCTTTAGATTGCTCTCAGTCTCTTTCAGTGGCCTTACCTCTTCATCTCTCTGGGCACTAACTTCACTGCCTGTCTCTGCCCCACCCCCACCCCTGAGGGCCAACCTAGCTCTTCCTATGTCATGCTGTGTTCAGCCTCCTCCTGGGCACTCAGGGGACATTCCTGAAGACAGAAGAAAGTCTCCCAGAGGTTCAGCCTCCTCTTGAGTTTGGCTGTGACCTTTGGGGCCAGGGTGTGTGCAGGGGCAGGGGCAGGAAAAGTTTTTCTTTGAGATAGCTTTTCCCCTTGTGGTTGATGTACCCAGGCCTAGGGCTACCTTTAGATGATCATGCCTCCTCCACCAACGTATGACTCACATAGCTTCATGTGATCTAGGTTAATAGTCTTATTCCCTTGCCAGCCCACTAGAAGCTCCTTCTCAGGGTTTAGAGACCCCAGAGTGCCATCGGCCTGGGGCAGTTCCCCCTTGACTCTTTTGTCTAGACTGAGGCCACTGTTCCAAGGCTCATGTGGGAATAAGTATATAATAAGGTCCTAGAGCAGTGGTTCTCAACCTTCCTAATGCTGAGAACTTTTAACATAATACCTCATGTTGTGGTGACCCAAACCATAATATTATTTTGCTGCTATTTCATAACCGTAATTTTTCTACTCTTATGAATTGTAATGTAAATATCTGATGTCCAGGATATCTGATATTTGACCCCTGTGGGGGTCACAACCCACGGGTTGAGAACCACTGCCCTAGAGAGACAGTGCAGCCTGATGGGCAGGTCCTCAGGCTCTTCAGAGTGGGCAACAAAGAAAGCACCACAAGGTCTCCTGGGAGAACGGTGGCAGAGTCACAGATGTGGCCCCATAACTGGATCTTGATGAAGAGGAAGTTTGTCAGGACCACCAGAGAAGAAAGAATATTCTAGAAATCTAGAATTCACCACCCAGGGGAAATGGCTTTGTAAGACAGAGACCATAAGTGTTAAGGAAGACTATTCCTTGACTCTTGTACGCATGTGTGCATGTCTGTCGTATGTAACTGTATGTGTCGTGTGTGACGTGTGTTTGTATCTGTCTATCATGTGTGTATGTGTGTGTGCGTATGTGTGCTGGGTAATGTGGAAAGAGAGAAATCTAGGCAGACAGTTAAGGTTTGAACTGTTTATCCCATAGGTCCCCAGGGCCTTAACAAGTTTTGCAACAAATAGTGAGAAAAAGAAGGCTGGGGGCGGGTTGGGTGGTTCGGTTGGTTGCTATGCAAGTCTGTCTACCTAGACCCCGGGACCCAAAGTGAAAGGAGAGAACAGTCTCCACAAAATATTCCTCTCATTTTTTCACAGGAGTGATGCCACACACCCACAGACGCTCACCCACATGTATCTACACACACACACACACACACACACACACACACACACACACAAAGTCTGGGAGGATTTCTCCAGATTGCTGCCTTGACGAATGGTAAAAACCCAAACTCCCCCGTTTAGCTCACCTTCTCACTCTTAGAACCTGCAGGCAGCCTTTGTTTCTGCTTGCTAAATCCCACCCATGCCTGCACTTCAAGCCCACAGCTGATGACTCTCCTTCCTTCCTCACAAGCTTCCATCCACCAGCTCAGGACCTCACTGCCTCCCCCCCACCGCACAGCAAGATCTTCCCATTAGACTTGCCGCCTCTCCTCTCTCCCCAGCTCAGTTCTTTCTGCAAGAGATTGCCCAAGAACACACACCTGACACACCTGATCTGGGCAGACCCTTGCTCAAAAATCCCAAACATTTCCCAACTGTCTGGAAAACTAGATTCCTGTGGGTCGGAGCTCGGCCTCTTTTGCTATGGAGGAATCTGGAGACAGGGTTAACCTTTCGGCACACACCAAGGTAGCCTAGGTGGACCTCCATGAGGCCTTCAGATCCCCACAGGGGAAAGGGCCCTTTTTCTCCTTCAGATCCCTGTGATGTTTCATTTGGAACACACTTGAATTATTCATGTAATTATCCCTTCATTCCGTCACCCACTAAACATAGGGGACTTACTACAGACCAGAAGGGCACTAGCTTGCATCATCACTGCCCATCACTGTTGAGGTATTTGTCTCCGCTACACCGAAATGTTCACAGCAGGGATAGAACGAGCCTCATTCCTCCACACACATCTCCTGGAAACTCTGGGCCCAGCAAACCACAGGTGCTCCAAAATAATAGAAATGAATAGAGGAATTATCCTACGCTTCCTTAAATAGTAAACTGCTATAAGCGCATCCAAAATCAATTTCAATGATCGATTTAAAGCGTGATTCAATATTTTTTCAGGCGCTTATTAACTATGTCAAGGGAGATGCATCTATACACTTCACACGGTTTTGATTCTTCTCCCAAGACCTACCACCCCGCTTCATCTACCCCGTCACCCCGAGCTCACACCATGGTGTGACTTTTATAGTAGCAGCAGCAGCAGTTCCTGGCCCATCCTAATGGAAGAAGAAACTCATGTAGCCAGCACAGCCACCCACAACCAGGGGTGTGCTCTGAGACATTTTATTCCGCCTGCACAAGCCGCCCTCCCACACCGCACCTGCCAGCCTCTACCTACCTGGCTCCCACCCAGAAGTCACAGGCCAGAAAAGGCTGACCCAGTAGAAACAGTGGGGACCTAAAGCCCAAGCCAGGAGCAGAGATAAGGGTGCGAGGACACTCCCTCCCCAGAAGGTGCCTCAAAGATCCAGGGGTGTGTCCGCAATAGAAGCTCACCTTCTGCGGCCATTCAACACACTTAGCTATTCCAGAGCTTCATCGTGACTTGTCAAGCTAAACACATGGAAGAGGCAAGACCCAGCTCAAGCCCCCCGCAATGCCCAACCTCTGGCATGCTCCGGTGTCTGGGTGTCGCTTTCCAGTGTCTGCTACCACACATGTCAGAGCTGGTCTGACTCCAGTGTTCTTTATCAAGAACTATGCACAGAGCAGGGCTGCCGAGGGCAGGCTTCTGGCAAACTCTGTCCGCGGTCCTAGATCCTCCCCCAGCCCCTCAATTTACTCTTGTGCTTCATGGTGTGTGTGGGGTGGAGAGACTTCGGGGGAAATACTTTGCCTACTGGAACATCCCTCATCTCTCTGGCAGATGCCTTTATCACCCCAAAGATGTCCTTGCTCTTCATGCCTACTCTTTCTCGCGCCGCTTAGTGGGCCATGGAGGGG
>LOEQ01008823.1:34226-53562 GCA_001685075.1 Bramus lutescens
GCACAAAGATAACTGAGGTATTATTAAATATATGCGTACGTGATGTATGATTCATACTACACATAAATCTATGCAAGTAAGTGCTTTTAACATCTGCCTCATTCAGACATGCTTAAAATGCCTCTGGTTCCAATACGTTTTCACCTGCTATTTTTCACATATGTTTTCATGAGTTCTTGCTAGTCAATAATAGCTCAGCTCGCAAGAGGCCAATCAAATGGGTGGGAATTTCGTTTCACCCTTACAGTCTTGTTGATTTGAAAGCTGGCAACCGAAGGCATATAAGTTCCATTGTTTGAAGATCAGAGTGTAAATCCTTTCTGCCCTCTTGTCAAGTAGTTAGTCACAGATTAGCACATCTAAGTTGCCACTTTACTGTTCAAAGACATGCTTGGTGTGAAGGAGGAAGTAGGGCGTAGAAACACTAATACTTAAGAGGAAGGAAAGGTGTGCTGCCTAGTCTTATGTGAACTTGACTCAAGCTAGAGTCATTTGAAAGTTGGGAACCTCCATTGAAAAAACCATAAGATCATAAGATCAGGCTGGAAGACATTTTCTTAATTAGTGATTGATGCAGAAGGACCAGTCTAGAGTGGGTGGTGCTACTCCTAGGCTGATGGCCCTGGGTTCTGTAAAAGCAGACTGAGCAAGCCATGAGGAGCAAGCCAGTAAGCTGTACTCCTCCAAAGAGTTCCTGTCCTGATTTCCTTCAATGATGAACAGTGATGTGGAAGTACAAAGTCAAATAAACCCTTTCCTCCCCAAGTTGCTTTGGTCATGGTTTTTCATCATAGCAATAGTAACCATAACTAAGACAGAAGGTAAAATTGATGAACAGAGAAAGAAGTATATTATCTCAGCCTTTACATACTGGTGAAAGATTCTAAAGAACGCTTTGTCATTAGGTGCCATTCTCACACTGCGCTGACATTTGGCGCACCTCTGAGCTTTCTTCTTAGGAAGCAGAATCTGCCCGCCAGATCGCCTCTTCACGTATTTCTGGAAGAGACACTGAAAGTTTCGATACTTTCTGTTGCTCTTCCTCCACTGCTCCTCCAAGTTCATTTCCAGGGAGGAAAAGGAGCCTTCACCAGCTGCTTGCTGGGGTCCTTCTCTGCTCTGCCTCTGTTAGTTCATTTTATCCCCAAGCCTGTTCATTTTATCTAACTTCCTGTTTACTCAGCTAACTGCTTCCCTTTCTTTCCTCTGCAAATCGCTGACCCCTAAAACCTCCATTTCA
This sequence comes from Bramus lutescens, assembly GCA_001685075.1. Lineage (NCBI taxonomy): Eukaryota > Metazoa > Chordata > Mammalia > Rodentia > Cricetidae > Bramus > Bramus lutescens. Next base: position 35,467 of record LOEQ01008823.1, read on the forward strand.
TGACTTCAACCTGGAATGTGCCATCCCCTGCCCAAGGAAGGGCTTAAGGAGAAAAATAACTGCTTAAAATTATGTTTAAGGATTATTAAGAGATAGGAAAATTCTATCCTTGGTCTCCTCTCCCCTGAGATCTTCTTGCCCTGGTGTGTGGAAGCTGGTGTTGGGGTATGGGGAGCTTGTATCTTTCATTCTTAACACAGAGCCCAGTGACTGCTATTTGGATGAACCACAATGAGAGAGACACTGGAGTCGAGTAGCTACACTCAAAGCAGGAAGCAGTCCAGGCTCACATTCCAATAGCTGATCACAGCAGTGATAGATTTTAGTTTAAACCTTGATGGAAACTTTGTAATAGGTATTGGGCTCAGGCCAAGTCTTTTATTAGCCAGTATAGAAAATGGACCTACAGTTGATGAATGCTCTTTGAAAGATGTGTCCAGGGAAAGATTTGGTACTTTCTCTCTTATGCATAATGAGAATGATGTTCTATAAGAGGGCATGAGCCGGATGTCGGGACCTGGACAGATGTGCTTTGTCTTTTCAGAGCTGTCTAATATTTCCACATATATAAATGTTTTGACTTTCTCATGGCTGGGCTTGCCATAGAAATAAAACACACTGTGATTTATTAAGGCAACCAAACTAATCTATTTTCTTACTGTGATTCTCAGCTCTCCACTTATAAGAAAACATTGATTACTGCACTTTCATACATTCTGGTAGGAAAAATCAATTCTACACTAGCCAGTATAGTTCACTTATTATTCTTTTAAGTATTTATTCTTATTTTATATGCATTTGTGTTCTATTTGCATGTATGTGTGTATGAGGGTGCCAGATCTCATGGAACTGAGCTACAGATAGTTCTGCCATGTGGGGCTGGGAACTGAACCCAGGTCCTCTGGAAGAGCAACCAGTGTTCTTCTTAATTTCTGAGCCATCTCTTCAGCCCCTCACCTAATATATATATATANTATATATATATATCAATGTTTTTTGTAAAAGGGTTCCAGAATGTAGTATGGATCCAATAGATCCTGTTTTGTTTTTCAAAACAGAAATGTCATGTCGCAGAGGCTAACCTTGAATTCCTCATCTTCCTGCCTCTACCTCTTGAATACTGGGATTATAGGTATGTGACACATATCCAGTTCCAAAGAGTTCTAGAGTTCAAATCTGGGACCTCATTCATGCTAGGGAAGTACTTTATAATGGAGTTACTTCCCGAGCCCAGTCCAGCAGGTTCCTGTGGGTGACAACAACATTCGGCTTGTTTTTTAGCTTATTTGATTCTCAGGATTAGGGTACCAGCAACACTGATCTACTAAAACTTGGAAGGAAGGAGAGAGGGGAGGTTCAGCTTTGAGTAGTATAACCTGTCTTTAGCAGTCAGCATCTCTAGAAGAGGCTCTCTAATAGCCACACGGGCACAGAGGGTTTGTTGTTGTTGTGATTTTGTTATGTTTTCTTATAACTGGTCTTTATTTTGAAAACCAGAGATGGGACTTGGCATCGCGTCTACTCTGGCTTGAGGCTTCTGCTGCACTAGTGCAGATGTACTCTGCAAGACTGGGGAGAATTCAGTCAAATCACTGCGTATCCAGACGTGACTCCTTAGGTAAGCCGCTCTCTATGCCTTTGATTTTGTGCACAACACAGCATCAATCTCTACCTGGCTCCCCTGCTGATCATCCTGTTCTGTTCTACACAGCTCAGGGGGGAAAGGCATCACTTTTAAGTCAGTCACATGCTATTTTTACCTCTAAGTAGCTTCACTGAATCATCTAAAAAAGGTAATCATACAAAAAAGAATATTGCTCATGTGTGCTGTTTCTTTTTTAAAAAATTTGCTTCTTCATCCTTATCTCTTCTGCCAATCTCATCATCTGTCTTTACTGGTACTCAGAACATGGAGATAGAAGTGACAATTCATCTGGGAAGACAACAGAGAGCAAGCACTGTGTTCTGAGACCGATCACAACAGGAGGAAGCTTGGGCCTAACCTGGGGTGAGCTTCTCTAAAATGATGACAAGGTTCCTTGGCACTAAAGGTCTTCATTAGGATCTCGGGTCCCTAAAGAGAACATAGATACGGTAGCACTTTGAAGGAAATTAAATTTCCGTCCAAAGGAGAAGCATATGTGAACAGCCACTGGGATGCCGGTTTCCGTTTGTCATAAAGTGTATACAGATAAGGTGCCTTACATTTTGCCTTAGTAGCAAAGGACACCACCAGGAACACTTGATAAGTCATCATTGGCATCCTCTCCACATGGTGTATCAATTAGTGAGATATTAAAAGTGCATTTTGCATCTTGGCTGTCTACAAGGGCATCATCCCACAGAAATTAGAACCTTGGTTTAAATGCTAAGGTGAACTTGAAAGGTTACCTGTAGTGAAAACAAAGGCCAGTTGCCCATCAGAGTAGTCTTCCTCTCAGTGGCTTCTTGATGGAGCACAGATGGTCATGGTCTTGGCTGGATTTTATTTTAATCAAGGCATTTATCTCATTCTGGCCAGTAAGAGGACATACAAGTTCTTTAATGTTAAAATTGTCATGACTCTGGGGAAAATGACTCATCTTTTTCTTCTCCTTATTATGATGTGTGTATCAATAAGGCAAATAATTTAAACTACCTTTATTTTAGTTTTATTTTTTATTTTTTGTTTCTCTGAGACAAAAATCTCGCCACGGGGTTCTACCTGTCCTAAGACTCCCTGTGTAAACTGGATTGACCTTGTGAAGGGGACACTCGCCCACTCTAACCGTGGCTCTGGCAGGCCTTGCCCTTCTCCCCATTCCCTCCACCTTGCTAAAAACTGTTAGATTACCTTCCAAAAGTCAGCCACCAAGTTTTATTTCCTTATTTGGCCACTTCCTCCTCCTGAGGCTGACTACCAAGGTCCAGCTATCAGAAGTCCCCTTTGGTTCACCTAATTAACATGCCCAATTCAAATGAAACACCTCATCCAATCACAGGGTTTCCCCCTTTATCTTTATAAACTGTCATTAGCCCATGTGCCAGGTCTGTCTCTGTTCTATCAAGAGGCAGTCCTTGTCCCTCTGGGACAAATAACCCTGCTCCTTTCCCTTGGCCCTTCCCTTTCTCCCTCATCCTCTGTCTCCTTCACAGCCACATTCTAGCCCGTTCTAACACAGATTGTTCACTTTTTTCTCTTCTTAAGAGGTCATTCTCTTCTGCGAGGTCATTGGCTACAGTCACTTTAGCTTTTCTCCCTGCTTAATAAAGGATCTCTCTATGAAAACAGGTGTTTGGATGTGGTTTGTGCCTAATCTGGGAGCAGGAGGAAACCCCCCACTGTTTGGGGGTCCCCTCCACCATCTTGTGTTAGCTAAGTTTTTGTGTCTGTGACAAAAGTTGTGAAGAAACTTATAGGAAGGAGGGATTATTTGGGCTTATAGGTAAAGGTGACAGTCCATCATGGTACAGGCAGTGTGTCAGTGAGAGCATGGGGAAGGTGGCCATATTAAAAGCAGGAGACAGATCCAGATGAAGGGCTGGTACTCAGCTCATTTTGTCCTTTCTATTCAGTTGGGGACTCCAGCCTACGGAATGGTGTCACAGACATTCAGGATGGGTTTTACCTTCTAAAATCTTTCCAGAAACACCTTCATTGACAGACCCGGGTATGTGTTTCCGTGGTGATTCTAAATCCTGTCAAATTGGTAATAAAGAGTCGTCATTACAGACCTCAAATGTGTGGTGATTCATCCATCTCTGTCTCTCTAGGGGCAAGATAACAAGTGTGTGTCACCACACACGGTTTAGACTATCTTCCAATAAATAACTTGCTGTTGTGGTTTGTCTGATTAGATCACATGGAACTAACGTGGGAAGAAACCCAAAGACTAAAAACTAATGGCTTTCATAGGCCTGGAAGTTGCTATTCAGATGGCTGGAGGAGAGGGCATAGCAACATCTGACTCAGCTGTGAACCGTGGGAAATGCAATAATGAAAGGCATGGCAAGATAGACCTATGGGTGCAGCCCTATGGGTGCTGCAATGGCACCAGTGTCCTGGCAGCAACCAACCACTTTCTGCTTGGATTTAAGGCCCACTCCACAGGAGGAAGCAAATGCAGGGTACTAAAAACCTGGTTGAGAACTCATGATTAGGGAGAACCTATTGCTATCATCCTGCTAAGTGGATATAGTGTAATTCTTATCTCTCTACCCATACAGATTAGTACAGCTCTCATCAGAGAAGCTTCTTTTTGTAGTGGATGGAGGTTAATGCAGAAACTCACAATTGGTGAAAGTACGGAGAATGTCTCACTATAACTACTCAAGCCCAAACGGGACATCTATGTCACACACACACACACACACACACACACACACATCCCTAAAGCTCAGGGACCATTTCAAAAGAGGGATTAGAAATATTAAGAGCCAGGGGTTGGGGAGGACCAAAGCGAAAGGTGTTATCTGGACATAATAGAATGTCTGCACTCATGAACACATAGCACACAAGATCAGGACAGTCAGTATTGTAGCATGAAGTGGGAAATGAGCCCCCATACCTACTGAGTAGCAATGGACAGTTGATGGTTTGGGGGTGAGGGGGAGCCAGTTTTAAGAGCATGGCCCCCTTGGGTGCTGGTGGTGCATGCCTTTGATCCCAGCACTCAGGAGACAGAGACAGGTGGATCTCTGGGAGTTGGAGGCTAGCCTGGTCTACAGAGCAAGTTCCAGGACAGGCTCCAGATCTACAGAGAAACTCTGTCTTGAAAAAAAACCAAAAGAAAAAAAAAGAGCATAGTAAACTGACCACACTGCAATTGGTGGTCCCATACCCAGAAATGTACGGGCACTTCAAGTTGGAATAAATTGATTTAAAAAATACATAAAGATGGGGGTTAGGAATTTGGGAAACTAGGAGGAGTTACAGAGAGTAGTGAGGGAAGGCACATGACCAAAATGTACTGTATGACATTCTCAAAGAGTTAATCAACAACTTTTTAAAAAAGTCAAGCAGGTGTTAACAAGCAAAAAGATCCCAGAATTCTAGAGCCCAGAAGAGGCCTCTTTTATTTTTAAAGATTTATTTATTTTTATTTCATGTGTGCATGTGTGTGGTGAACCCACAAGTGTTATACAGTGAATTACAGCTGACGGGAAGTGTGTCTGTGCACTCTATTTGGAGTAACCCATTCCTGCAGAGCTACGGGAACATCTGTCTTTTGGGTAAGTCACTGTTGATTCTTTAGAAATCTTGTGAAATCGTGGCTTTTCTCCCTTCTGTAGCATCCCTTGCCCTTAGCCTTATGCTTTTCTCTTACCCTGATGCCTGATGTCTTGCCCTTCGGCCTGATGCCCTTCTGCCTGATGCCCTTCTGCTCATCTTCCCCAAAGGAATAAAGAAACATGTGGGGAAAACATTCCTGAGTCAGTTAGTTTACTATATCCCTCAGATCCCGTTCATGAGCTGGTTTTTGCATGTTGAAGTCCAGCTCTGAACCCTGAGGGAACGCTGAGTCTGGTACTCAATAGCTCCCGATACATGTGAATGCTTACACATATATATGCGCACTACGTGTGTATCCAGTGCCCAAGGGAATTGGATTCCTTGGAATTGGAATTATGGACAATTGTGAACCACCTAATGTTGGTCCTGGGAACTGAACCCAGATCCTCCAGGAAGAGCAGCAAGCATTCTTAAACGGCCCAGCCAGCCATCTCTCTGACCTTCCCAAAGGAGACCTCTTCAGTATGGTTTGTTAATTACCTAGGAAGAAGTCCTCTCTCCTCTCTCCCTCTCCCTCTCCCTCTCCCTCTCCCTCTCCACCCCCCCTCTCTGTCTCATCCAGGATGGATGGCCTTAACCTTGATAGGCAACCCTGACTAGACATTCTCAGTCTTTCTGCGGCAGCCTCCGGTGCACTGGAGTGTTGAGTACTACCAAGTTGCTGTGACTTGTCTGGCTGGACCTTGGAAACCTGACTGAAACGATGAAGAAAGGACAGAAGACGCAGGTACCGAAAACTTGCATCAGGCGGCCGTGCACACTGATTGAGATGTTGCAGCAGCTAGAAAGTCATCCACTTTAATATATATTGCTGGTGGAGGAGTCTGGTTTATTGAACACAGCTAAATGAGGAGCAGACAGGTTTGGCTAATCTCTGTAAGAGGTAGAAAGTCTACCTCTTATAGGGGAGTAGTCTCAGGCTGAAAACGTGCTGGAGGAGGAAGCTGCAGTCCGCACTTTCTAAATACCCCATCAACGGCCGGCCGCACACAGGCTTTGCCCTTTCCCTGAGCCTGACTAGGGGAAGGCTTTCGCTGCTCCCATTGGTTTAAGGCATTGAGGTCCCAGACACAGTCACGCTCTTATCAACGACACACATTTACTCAGGACTTCACCCAGGTCTCACACCATGGGCCAGCTTCAAGAACTAAGGTCATTCATGTTCTCTCCCACAGACGGGTACCTCTGCTCCATGGCCCAGAGGAGACGAAGTAATCTCCAATGAGGGCAGCATGCTTATAAATTAATTCCTTATGATAAATCCCAAATGCCCCTCCAAGAATATGACTTTTCTTATTACAGTCTTTTGAAATCTCGACTATCAGTCAGAATGTCATGCAGCTTATCAATATTGTATCTCCAGCACGAAACTGCAAAAAGAAAAAAAAAGGTGCTTTTAGAGATCAAACGGTTTAACAGATGTGACTGCCTGGTCATATAGCAAAGTTTCCCAAATGCTTTACTGTAGGTGTGTACAATTTTTTTCCTAGCAAAGGCTGATAATCTATTCCAAAAGCAAATCTATTTTTTTTCATGGAATTGTTAATTGGCAAATATTGTTTTGGATGTTTTTGCTGTTTTTCCCCCCAGGCAGGGTTTCTATGTAGCTTTGGAGCCTGTCCTAGAACTTGTTCTGTAGAGCAGGCTGACCTCGAACTCACAGAGCTCCACCTGCCTCTGCTTTCTGAGTGCTGGGATTAAAGGCGCACACCAGCACCACTGTCCAGTCAATTGGCAAATCTTTATTCAAATCCAAAGCAAACAGTCCCAAAGATAGAACGACCTAACTTGGTGGGAACTAGGGTGAAGCAATCGGGTACCAGAACCAAAAGCTGTCTGGATGGGACACAGCCCTGAAAACAGACAGGATGATAAGAATGTTCCAGATGTCTCCTTTTCTTGACCCCAGTTTTGATTCCGGTTCTCCTACAGAACCGTAGGATGCAGAAGCCTGAACGCAGAAGGTTAAAAAGCTTGGACACCAAGCAGGGAGAAGTTCAGTGGTCATAATTAATGGCACAAGCTGGGGACAAGTTTAGGATTTTTAGTGAGTCTGGGGTGACCTTGGGGGAGCTGGGTCCAGACGCAACTCAATGATGCAACTCTTCTGCTCTTGCCCACACCCTCCTTCCCTCCCTACTGAATGACCACACACATCCTGAGAGCACACTTGTCAACACTTGGCAGACAGTCTCTATCATATCCATGCCTTCTATTTTCTGCACATCAGCTGAATTCTGTTGCTTGAGGGCTCTGCAGTGGGCAGGAGGCATGGGAAATTTAAAAGCTCACACCGACACTTTTCCACAGGCCTGTGCCCCCTGCAAGCCTTTGGTTATCCCCCTTTACCGTGGACTGGTCAGGGAAATGCCCTGTCCAGACCCTGATGTGGTTTCCTATTCTGTTACCCAACCTCTGTGGCGACTAACGCTCCTACCCCCACAGCCAACAAGTGTCCCCGTGTCCTCAGCTACTCTTCTTAACATTCCTTTGCTTGCCAGACTTGCACTGACAGCCCAGGCTCCCAGCAGCTGTCTCTAGTGGAGTCTGTTTATTTGATCACAACACGGGTAAGCTCATAGCTCACTGTCAGGAGCAGTGTGGGGGAACTTTATGTCCTGTTACTTCTACCACTTGCTTATCTAAACACTCTTGTTCCTGGGTGGCAACTGTGATGAAAACTCCAGTGGGGCGCGAAAGCTGCCCTGCCCCAAGTTTGTGCTGTCTGTTGGAATGCTCATGGGAGGAATACAGAAACCTTGGTAGGTGGTGAATTTACAGTTGTCTGTCTTAAGTGGTTTGTGACAATATCTAATATTTGCTTGTATGTTCTACCCAGTCTACCAGTTATTCATTATCTTCTCAACGAAGGTCAGATTTCTAACTTCTTTGTCTTACTAAAAACAACCTTCCTTCTTAATCCTCCAGGTCGACAGGACTTCCCTGAATGAGACCCTACCTCTCTCTTTCGTATGAAGGAGACGTCTCTTTACTTACAAGGCCCTCGGGTTCCTCCGGCTCCTTAACTACAAACTGAATTCATGATCTCTTCTCTGAAAACTTCTCTATTATTGGCCACCCCAGGAAATAGAACACAGCTATCCAAACCAAAACTCTCAAAGGCCCTTGCCTCTCAAATCTCAAAACTATGTCCTCTCTTTTCTTCCTCGAGTCCTTAGAGTCTGAGTCTTGACCATTCTGTCTTATATCCTAGAGGTTCTCAAAGAAAATGTCCTAGACCATGGCTGTGTCTGCATGCACTCCAAGGGCACAATTGAGCATGAATATTGGATATGGTATGATAGAGCCATAAAGATGAAATATTTGCTCTCAATTTGCAACGCATTGACAAGGAAGTTTTGTCCATTTCACCCTAGATCTATACTATTGCAGGAATCGCCTCAACAAGTCCTACACTAAAGCTTCCCAGAGTTGTTCTCTACAGTACAACTGACCATATTTTTAAAAGCTTCCCAGCTCTGTTAGCACCCCTAAAAGCGAGAACCATGTCTCTAGCCCACTCTCACTCTCACTGTTATGTCTTAGCTATTTAGATATGTGATAAAATATCATGGCCAAAACAATTTAGAAAAGAAAGTATAACCAGGTGGTGGTGGGTTATGCTTTTAATTCCAGCACTTGTGGGAGGGAGTGTTGGGAGAGGGGGGCAGAGGCAGGCAAATCTCTGTGAGTTTGAGGCCAGCCTAGTCTACAAAGTGAGTTCCAGGACAATCAGAGATACACAGAGTAATCCTGCCTTGAAAACCAAAACAAACAAACAAACAAAACGAAAACAGAAAATAAAGTATTTAACTGGGTTCAGAGGATTAGAGTCCATGATGGCAGACTGTAGGCATGGTGACAAGACCAGCTGAGAGCTCACACTTTGAACCACGAACAAGAGGCAGAGCACACTGGAAATGGCATTGAATCTTTTGACACCTCAAAGATAGCCTTCAGTGACACGCCTCCTCCAACAAGGCCACACCTCCTAGTCTTCTCAGACAGGTCTACCAACTGGGGGCTGAGTATTCAAAAATGTGGCTCTACTGGGGGTCATTCTCATCCAAACCACCAGATCTTACACACTCTAGCCCCAAGTTCCCAATGCAGAAGTGTTCTTTGTCTTTCCATCCTTCTAACGGACCATGACGCTGCTTCATTCCCCAGAACTTGGGAGGTTTTGTTTCCTTTACCATGAGCGATGTTTTCCTACCCTTCTTCTAGTTCCTTCTTCTTCTCCAGGTCTCTGACTAACTCTCACCTCCTCCAGGAAAGCTGTTTTTCCCAGGTTAGGCTAGATGCCCTACTCCATGACAACAATTTTATATTAGAACTCTTATTCAACTGCTCTTAATTCCTGATGAAATTGCCCACTTACTATTTACTTTTCTTTTCAGGTAGAGTGCAAGTTTCATGATAGGAAATATTGTATTGAACTGGTTTAGAGAAGTGACTTCTAGTGAATGGCACATGGTGGCTACTTAGAAAATATTTGTTGAAGAAATTGGTGATTAACAATAATCTCATAAGGCTGTAATAGGGTAATAGGAAAAATACATGTACTATTTAGTTAATTGCCTGGTACTTGTAAAAGTTAGATAACGTTAAAAAATAATTATTGTGCTCTTTTTAAAGAAATAGTTCTAGACTCCTTGATTGGGGGGAAGATATCTGCCTCAACAGCACTTTGCTCTTGTCATATGTGACCTGAATTATTCTTTGGTTGAGTTCTTCTGCTTAGCAGTCTGTAGCAAGCTTATTTAGTTGTCCATAAGGTGAGACCTTTAAAAAGCCAGTATGTCAAAACCTAGCAGCCTAAAATCACGCTAATGTGTGGCTCCTGGGCTCAACTATCCCTGTTGGCCCTTCCTTGACTCTGCCATTCACTCAGCTCCAGGTCCTGGAGGCACCATTGAACCTCGTGTTCTGCTCCTTTGATCTCTGCTTTCTGTCTGGGTTTGAGCAGTAGATACCATTGGTCAAAGACTAGAGGTAGGAAATCAAGGAGAAGGCAGCTGACTCCCTCCCCCACTCCAACTTCTCCTCTGGGTCATAGGTTGGTAGTGTGATCCACTTTTTTCCCTAAGGTCATAGTTCCCGTCAGAACTTTTCTAATCTGTCCCCTTCATACACCCTCTCTTGTTACTTTTCTTTTGTGTTTTTAGATAGAGTCTGGCTATCTAGCCTAGGTTGTAAACAAATTTCCACCCTCCTCTTTCTTATCTGGAGTGTGAGTATTGCAGGCATGAATTAGTAGGCCTACCTGGCTACATACAGGCTCTGTCTCTGTACAGATTCCTTCCTCATGCTTATTCTGACCTAGGGGAGTCACAGCTCCCTGCTCTTGCTACCTCTGGCATACTTCATCCCTCTTGCTTTCCCTTAACTTTTCTGTCAACTACACTCTCTTTTGTTCTTCTTCCTTGGCTATGCTTTTGCTCTATGACAGGAGCCCCCAACTGGCCCAATTCCATTGCATAAACAAATATCATGAAGTGGTTCTCATATGGCTCTCTGCTTCCTCTAAGCAAGCCAGAAAGTTGGGTAGGTGTCGCCTGAGTATAGGGACCCATTATTCCCATTTCTCCAGTAGGCAACTAGCATCTGGAAGCAATCAAAGTGAGGAATACACCCAGACTTCTAGTGGTTGACAGTGGCAGAGTCACGGAGCCCCTCGACTCCCAGCCTCACCTACTAAACTGATAGCTGCCCCCCAGCTGTTTCCCATTCTGGGAACTGCTCATCAAAGGCCAGACAGCTGGCATCCCAGATAAATCTTCTGCGGAGATAAATCCTCTGCAGTGAGTCTAATCCAGGTAAACTCTGAAGCTGGCGAGTGTGCTGCTGGCTCTGTGCCCCAGTTTAGAGCAGGTTCAGGAAGCATTCCCAGATGGCTCCAGGATGCCACTGTCTTTTCTGGCTGCATTCCCGAAGTAGGTGGGAAAACACACACACAGGTCTCCTAGCTGCAAATCCAAGCAAAGAGCACATTGTCATATCTTTAGCAAGTGACAACAGACAAAACACCCGTGGCCAAAGGACCAGCTAAAATAATTCCCTTTTTAGAGCCAGGGCGCAAAGTCCTATTCTCTTATTGAATCAACTGCCCTTAAAAATGACTCCCCAAGGGGTCTAGCAAGTTACAGATGTACCAATATTCCATTTTACATCCCAACTCTTTCCTCAGAAAAGGCTCTACCCATTGATAAAAAGAGAAGCAATCACCCATTAGAGTAAGCTGAAAAAAAAATGTGCTGGGGGATTAATTAGTGGATATGAACACCTGTTGTGCAATTCTGAGAACCTGAGCATGGTTTCTGAGCCCTCGAAGAAGAAAACATCCTCCAGTGTGCACCTGCCCCATGTACACATGTCATATACACAGACACAGTAATAAAAATAAAATGATAAAAAACCCACCTCTGTGTAAGTCTTAATTTATTTAGCTCACATGCAAAGCTAGTGGTGGCTTAGGGCAGAGAGCATCTCCCACAGAGAGACAGGACAGGCTGCAGAGTCAGACTGCCCAGCCTGAATTCCAGCTCTGATACAGAACAGCTAGGACATCTTGGAAAGTGAACTTACATGCAAATGTACCTTCGTTTCCTCAGCTGTGAAATGGGATGGTGATTGAGTTCACCTGTGCTTGCTAGTTTCAGGTCACCTTGACATAAACTGTAGTCATCTGAGAAGGAACCTCATATGAGACAATAACCTCCATAAGCCCCAGCTGTAGGCAAGTCTACAGGGAATTTTTTAAACTAATGATTGATGGGGGAGGGAACATCCTATGGTGGGTGTCATCTCCAGGACTGTGGTTCAGGATTCTATAAGAAAGCAGGCTGAGCAGACCATGAGGAGCAAGTCAGTTAGCAGCACCCCTCCATGGCTTCTGCTTCAGCTCCCGCCTCCAAGTTCCTGCCCTGTTTGAGTTCCTGCCCTTTCTTCAGTGATGAACAGCAATGCTGAAGTGTAAGCCAAAAGAATTCTTCCCCCCAAGTTGCTTTAGTCATGACATTCCATCATGACAATAGAAGCCTTAAGACACCACCTCATAGGGCTTACATAGAGATTATATGAGTCATACTGAGGAAATTACCTTGAGCAAAGTCCAGTGTGTGGTAAGGATTTGAGTAGAATGATCATTTCAATAATTATCCATGTATGTTTAGGGAGAAAGATGTATTTAGAATGTTGATCATTCACAGTTTATTGACAATTGTTGTTGATGTTTTTGTGTAGGTAAAATAGCTTCTAGGGTGAGATAACAGATCCTAAGAAACTCGGCTAACCCAGTTGTTAGCTCAAGGGAATGTGGCCTGTCCCTTCACTATCATCAGGGAAAGGACACCCCAGGGTTGTTAGTCCCTGACATTACAAAATTAATTAATTTACCAACAAATTAATTTAAAAATTATGCTCCAGCATTGATTTTCTGATTTTGAGCATTGTTCTCTTGATGTGTAAATGTTTAACATTTGGGGTATCTTGGTGAAGGGTATTAGGGGGCTCTGAATGTTTTCTTAAAATTATATTTGTGTGTGTGTGTGTGTATGTGTGTGTGAAGATTAAACTCAGGTTGTCAGGCATGGTGGCAAGTGACTTACTCATCTCACCACATCTCTTCTGTTTTGTTTTGATTTTTAAAAATATGATTTATTCTTATTTTCTATTATGAGTACAGTGTTTGTGGGAGGTGGTGGGAAGGTGTCATGTGGCTCAGTGGCTTAGAGTCCTGCAAAGGACCTGAACTCAGTTCCCAGCATCCATGTCAGGCAACTCAGAACTACCAGTGTTCCAGCTGTGAGGAATCTCACACCTTCTTCTGCCTCCTCAGACACCTGTACACACACATAAAAAAAATTAAAAATAAATCTTTTTCAAAAAGAAAAGAAGAATGAAAAAGAAAAATGAGAGTTGGAGAAATGCTTTGGCTATTAAAGGCTCATAGAGAGAGAGAGAGAGAGAGAGAGAGAGAGAGAGGGAGAGAGAGAAAGAGAGCACACAAATTGACTGCAAAGCACCTGTGAAATTATTTCAAAGGATGAAAGAGTCAATGAAGTTGGTGAAAGTAATGAGGTATTACTGGATGCATATGAGCAAGTATCACAAACCGGGAATCTTAGTCAAGGCTTCTATTGCTGTGAAGAGACACCATCACCAAGGCAACTCTTCTACTCGGAAAAATATTTCATTGGGGTGGCTTACATTTTCAGAGGTTTAGTTCATGATCATCATGGTACAACATGGTGGCATTCGGGCAGACATGGTACTGAAGAAGTAGCCAAGTGTCCTACATTTTGATTTGCAGGCAAAAGGAAGAAGTCTGTCTCACTGGGCATGTTTTGAGCATATATAGGACCTCAAAGCCCGCCTCCGCAGTGATACACTTCCTCCAACAAGGCCACACCTCCTAATAGTGGCTCTCCCTTTGGAAGCCATTTTCTTTCAAACAGCCACACTGAGTAAAACAGTTAACATTTGCAGAAGAAAACACAAGGAATGGTAAGAATACATGGCTTTCCAAAGTGAAGACTTAATGTTAATTAATTATACGAAGACCCTGGGAAAATGAATGACACTTTAATATGTTTGCCAAAACTACTGTATCACGCAATATCACAGAATTTTAGTTTAAAGATTATGCCAGAACAATTCATAAGATTTATTCTTTTTCATTCCAAGAATGAGCAGTAGTTTGAATTATAACCTATGCTCTATTGGATGAAATAAAAATTTTCATAATTTATAGCTTCAGCTTTCATTAAATAGAACTTTTCTTGAAATGGTAATCTATCCTCAGTGGCTTAACTGTAATTAATCTGTTCTATCCTCAGTGACAGGAAGAGCCAGGACTCAAATGCAAGTAATCAGACCCTCTAGGGCAGGCTCCATACCACTGCCTTGTGTGAGTGTCTCAACATGGAGGCTTTCTTTGTTTCCACTACTTGATCAAATGTCCTCCAATTATCTTAAACATAATTTGTGACAATAAGGATGTGTTGTGTGCAGTGCGTATGTGTGCGGGATGTACGCATTCCTGTGTGTGTTCACCTACTGGTACACATAGGGGTGTGAACATGTGTATGTTTGTAGAGATCGGAGGTTGATGTCAAGTGTCTTCCTCTACTTATTTTCTCTTATTTCTTGAGAAAGGGTCTCTCACTGAACCTGTCACTCACTAATTTTACTAGATTTTTCTGGTCGGCAAGCTCCAGGAGTCTACTTGTTTCTGCCTAAGCATCAGGCTTTGATGTGGACTCTGGGGCTCTGAACTCGGGTCCTCATAGCTTTGTTGATGATGGACAACTCTGTAAAGCAATGGAAGACAGGAAGACAGGAAGTGAGTGTGGATGGGAACCGTATCAGTCATGCTTGCCTGGCAGGTCTGAAGTATCTTCCCTTTGTCTGGCCCCACCCAGACTCACGGAAACTGATATTCACTCTTAACAAATCCATTGTATTCTAGCTCAGAAGCCAACCTAAAGCCAATGAAATAACTCAAAAAGAACCAGTGTGTTCAAAGAATGACCTATGACTTTGACTTTTTTTTTTCAATACTCAGCTTCCTTTAATGACTCTCAGCTCTCTACAGGGTGGGTACAGGCAACTAGAGAACAGTAAAAGATATTTACTTGAAGATCTTGCCTTGATTGAAGGAGTTGCCCATGTGTTTGAAGACCGCCCTCCCAGGAAAAGAACTCTATAACCAGGGTCTGGGTCTCTCGCTGCCAGGAGTCATTTTGCACTATGTATGTGACTTCAAGTCTCTCTGCCAATCTGGACTCGGGCATCTTAACACCCTAGCTTCAGAAATGGCGCTGCCATTGTTGGGTCCAGAGAGGATGACGATGGCAAAGGTATGCTTTTTCAGCTTGTCTAGTCACTGGAAGATACCAATGATGAGATTGTAACTCATGAGGGGCTGGGTGAACTCTTGAGGAAGCAGTACTCACCACAGCATCGGAGCCAAACATCTTTGACAAAGTACTCCCCCAGATAAGGCAATGCCAATGAGGCTGTCTCCACTGGAGTACTTGTGTTTTCCTTGATCCAACTGAAGGTACTCTTGGCATTGAGGCAAAGGGTCCTTGGCCTTGGGCTCAGCAGTTAGTACCTGCTTTGTTCATGTTTTCTTCTGGAGCTGTGGCAGAAGCTCCCCTCCCCCCACCTTTTCACTTGGCCTTGGATCTCTACTTTTCTTCCTGTGGATACTTTTCCTTTGTAGAGCTCTCTGTATGCATCTTAGCATCAAGCTGGGCCATCTTCCCACATAGTTCCACCTCCCTGAAGACATTCCCATGCAGATAAGGAACCAGCACAATAGCTGGTATTGAAGAAAGTCTGCCATAAAAAAGATGCTAAGAACTGTTTACAGAGCCACAATAAGGTACAGGCAGCTGCGATATCAGAGTTCACCCACTATAAATGGCCACGTCTTCCAGTGAGTGTCCAGCAGCAGCCGGAATTTGCTTCACCTCCTCCTGTGTGTTTTTCAGTGGTTTGTTTGTTGTATACGATGCCCAAGGGTAGAACAACCAGGTGCTGGCTGGAGGAGCTATGCCACTATTAGCAACACACACTCATAGCACCAGCTGATCAGCTGCTTCAAGACTTCCATGTGCCCACAAAATAGGAGATGGGGCATTGTTCTTTACACAGGTGTTATTTTCCATTACGGTGACAAAAAAAATGCCCAGATGAAAATGACTTAAGGGAAAATGGAAGTTTATTTGGCTCAGAACTTTAAGTTGCAGTCCAGCATTTCGGGGAAACAAATGCAGCAGGAATTCAAAGCAACCAGTTTCATTGCAGCCACCACCAAGAGAAGAAAGCAACGAATTAATGTATACATGCCTGTGCTCAGTTTTCTCCTTTTCATTCAGTCCAAGAACCAGTCAATGTAACGGCACCACCCACATGCAGGGTGGATGTTCCCACTTGAATCTCTCAAGAAAATCTCTCAAGATGTGCCCAGAGATCAACCTGATCTAAAGAATCCCTTACTGAGACCTTCTTCCCAGATAAACTGAGATTAACCCACTATGTTCTCAAACACAGAAAAATCCATTGTCACCCTTATTGTCAAGCTTTGCCTGCACGATAGTTGCAGAGAAATTCAAGGGTGTAGTTAGTTTAGTGAAAGTGGAAGTGAGGTGGTTTGGAGAGCGTGTGGACTTGGGCCCTGCTGTTCTGTAGGGCAATGAGACTCTTGGAAGCCTCCAGCTGTCAGGGTTGATGTGGGAGGTCCTTCTGTCTATGTGATGCTTTTATTGGTTAATGAATAAAGAAACTGCTTTGCCTATAGCAAGGCAGAACTTAGCTAGGTGGGGAAAGCTAAACTGAATGCTGGGAGAAAGAAGGCAGAGTCAAGAGAAGCCATGTAGCCCAGCCAGAGACAGACACCAGATGGAACTTTACCTGGTAAGTCATAGCCATGTGGCGATACACAGATTAATAGAAATGAGTTAAATTAATATAAGAGTTAGCCAATAAGAAGCTAGAGCTAATGGGCTAAGCAGTGATTTAATTAATACAGTTTCTGTGTGGTTATTCCAGGGTGAAGCTAGCTGGGTGGCTGGGACAAACAAGTGGGCCCTTCTCCTACAGACTGGAGTGTATGTAGTCAACTTACCAGGACTATCCCTTAAAGAAAACTGACTCTCCCTCCCCCAAAAGCCATCATCTGTTCATAGTTTGTCAGGGGAATATGATCCTCTTCCCCTTCCATGTTGTTTGGCTTGATCTTGTATAGATCTTATAAAGGCAACCAAAAGATGCTGGGAATTCCTAAGTTATTATTATTGTTATCCATTTTCTTATTCTTCTTGTTTTAGGTCTCATATACCAAAGGCTAGCCTTGAATTCACTGTGTATCTGAAGATGACCTTTACTTCAGATTCTCTTGCCTTCATCTACCACTTCCTTTTTATTGTTTTTATTGAGCTATATATTTTTCTCCTCTCTCCTCTCATCCTTTCCCCTCCCCCTCTACCCTCTCACATGGTCCCCATGCTCCCAATTTACTCAGGAGATCGTGTCTTTTTTTTACTTCCCATGTAGATTAGATCCATGTATATCTCTCTTAGGGTCCTCTTTGTTGTCTAGGTTCTCTGGGATTGTAAATTGTAGGCTGGTTATTTCTTTGCTTTAGGTTTAAAAGCCAACAGTGAGTGAGTACATATATTTGTCTTTCTTCATCAGGGTTATCTCACTCAATAGCATGTTTTTTAGAATCATCCATTTGCCTGAAAATTTCAAGATGTCATTTTTTTCCATTGTGTAAACGTACCACATTTTTCTTATCTAGTCTTTGGTAGAGGGCATTTAGGTTTTTTCCAGATTTTGGCTATGACAAATAATGCTGCTATGAACATAGCTGAGCATATGTCCTTATTATTTAATTGAGCATCCTTTGGGTATATACTTAAAAGTGGTATTGCTAGGTCTTGAGGTAGGTTGTTTCCTAACTTCCTGAGAAATCACTATACTGATATCCAAAGCAGCTGTACCTGTTTGCACTCCCACCAGCAATGCAGGAGTGCTCCCTTGACCCCACATTCTCTCCAGCATAAGTAGTCATCAGTGTTTTTGATCTTGGCCATTCTTACAGGTTTAAGATGGAATCTCAGAGTTGTTTTGAATTGCATTTCTCTGATGACTAAGGATGTTGAACATTTCCTTAAGTGCCTTTCAGTTATTTTACATTCCTCTGTTGAGAGCTCTCTGTTTAGGTCTGTTCCTCATTTTTTAAATTGGATTATTTATTCTTTTGATGACCAATTTCTTGAGTTCTTTGTATATTTTGGAGATCAGCCCAC
>LOEQ01008824.1:5627-30442 GCA_001685075.1 Bramus lutescens
GGCCAAGATCAAAAACACTGATAACAACTTATGCTGGAGAGGTTGTGGGGTAAAGGGAACACTCCTACATTGCTGGTGGGATAGTAAGCTGGTACATCCTCTTTGGATATCAGTATGGCGATTTCTTAGAAAATTAGGAAACAACCCTCCTCAAGACCCAACAATACCACTTTTGGGTGTATACCTAAAGGATGCTCAATTGTGCCACCAAGACATGTGCTCAACTATGTTCATAGCAGCATTGTTTGTCATAGCCAGAACCTGGAAACAACCTAAATGCCCCTCATCTGAAGAATGGATAAGTAAAATGTGGTACATTTACACAATGGAGTATTACACAGCAGAAAAAACAATGACTTCTTGAAATCTGTGGGCAAATGGATGAATCTAGAAAACATCATATTGAGTGAGGTTACCCAGACCCAGAAAGACAAATATCATACGAACACACTCATAAACTGCTTTTAGATATAAAGCAAAGAAAACCAGCCTACAACTCACAATCCCAGAAAACATAGACAACAATGAATACCATAAGAGAGAAATACATGGATCTAAACTACGTGGGACATAGAAAAAAAACAAGATATAGCTTAATAAAACCAATAAAGAGATAAAATAATATAAAATAGTGTATTTGGATAAACATAGGGAAAATAAACAAAACGGAACTATGTTATATAACATGTTATAGAAAAGATAACTCAAAATATGAGATGAATATAAATATAAAACAGACTAAAAAGTTCTGAGAAAAACATCCCTTCAAGAAAAATGTGTGTAAATGCACTCAGGTAAACTGTTTTCAGATCTGAGACCAAATGCCAGCTGGAAGAAAGGAAAGGTAGAGAGAGCTTCAGTTACACTGCTTTTCCCCAGAACGTCTTACTAAGAGAATGAAAAGACAAACAAGCCCCGGGATGGGAACAAACCAGAAAACAAACTCCAGACGGTAGGGAAACATGAGAGGACAGGTCCCCCTGAGGAAATGTTTTCCAACTTCTTTAGCCATTAAGAACATGCTAATTGGGCTGGAGAGATGGGTCAATGTGTAAGAGAACTTACTTTTGTGGGGCCCTGGGGGGTCTGTTCCCAGCACCCACATGGCAGCTCTTGACCCACTGTAACTCCAGGTCCAGGGGATCTAATGCTTTTTCTGACCTCAGTAGGTTCCTGCATACATATGGCATTTATACATATTCCCAGGCACACACATATACATAAAATGAAATAAATATTTTAGAAAGAATATACTAATTGCTGCCCCAAATGAATCTAATAATGATAGCTCGCATCTGAATGGTGGCTCCAATACTGGGAGGCTGAGACAGGGCAATTTTAAGTTTGAGCCCAGCCTGATCTATACAGCAAAACCTTGCTTCAAAACTAATCAATCAACCAGTTAATCATTTCACAATGGGATCGTCTGATAGAGCTTCCAAATTGACTAAAATAATAAGCAGAGACAATACCAGATATTTATGGGATCTTTTCCAAAACCCTCCCCTCAAGGATCAGGGACTTCTGACAGAGAGGAAGCAGAAAGATGGTAAGGGCCAAACGTGGTGGGTGACTCCAAGGGACCAGTGTCTTCCAAACAAAACAGGGTGGGGACCTATATGAACTCATAAAACTGCGACAGCACACACAGGGCCTGCACAGGTTCAAGCCAGATAAAATCTCAGTACTGAAGGGGGAAGAGCACATGGAGTCCCACCCTGATCAAGATCTATTTGCAACTGATACCTGCCTGGAGAGGAAAGTCAGTTTTCTCTAGTGGAGTGACACTGAGTCCCTCCATCACACCCCACGGCAGGCCCAGTGCTCGGAAGTGATTAGTTATCACAAAATGGACTCCATGTGTTTTGGGTGATTTGTTTGTTTGTTTGATTTTTGTTTTTTCATTTGTTTTTAATATTTATTTTATTTTTATTCTTACTGAAAATAAAGTTATTTTCATACTATGACCATGCTTTCCCCTCGTTCATCTCCTCCCAGACCCTCTTCACCTCCAAACCTTCCAACTCCAAACCTTCTTCTTCTGTTTTTGTTTGGTTTTGGTTTTGTTTATTGATACAGGGTTTCTCTGAAGCTTTGGAACCTGTCCTTGAACTCACTCTGTAGACCAGGCTGGCCTTGAACTCACAGAGATCTGCCTGTCTCTGCCTCTTGAGTGCTGGGCACCACCACCACCTGGCCCAACTCCAATCTTCTTTCTCTCTCTCTCTCATAAGAAAACAAACAGACAAATATAAAAGACAAACAAACAAGGATAAAAAACCAAACTAATAAAGAAAAATAAGAGAAAGTAAGAAACTAAGGAAGAGCAAGAGAAACATACACAACACACACATACACAAAAACCCTAAAAATTCAAAATTGAAAAACATAATATACAGGAAAAATACAAACTTAAATAAAAAACCAAAACAAAGCGACATGAGACCAAAATGTCCAAAAATACCTTTGAGTTCATTTTGTTTTAGGCATCTACTACTGGACATGGGGCTTGTCTTTAAGTGGGATTGAATCCCCAGTGAGACTCCCTTAGGGCTGCTAATTGGTGATAGCCCTTTAGTTGGACATGAGAGCTGTGTTTACTTCCCGCTCAGGGCTGGGACCCTATTGGGTTTGGATCTGTGCTGGCCCTGTTCATGCTGCCACAGTCTCTGTAAATCAATAGGTCAATCATTCCTGTTGTGTCTGGAAGTCATTGCTTTTTTTAGTATCATCCATTTTCTCTGGCCCATACAATTGTTTCATCTCTTATTCAGCATATTTCACTGAGTCCTGAGTGGATAAATTTGATAAAGGCATCCAATTTAGGACTGAGTATTCCAAGGTTTCTTGCTCTCTTAACATTGTTAGTTGTGGCTCTCTACATTAGTTTTCATCTACTACAGGAGGAAGTGTCTCTGATGAGGGCTGAGCAAGACACTGATCTATGGGTCTATAGCAGTGTAAGCGGAGGCTGTTCCTTTATTACATGGCAGCCCAGACCCAAAATAATTACACAGAAACTGTATTAATTGCAACACTGCTTGGCCTATTAGTTTAGGCTTCTTATTAACTAACTCTTGCATCTAAAATTAACCCATTTCTATTATTCTATATATTGCCACAAGGTTGTGGCTTGCTGGGTAAAGTTCCATCTGGCTGGCATCTGTCTCCTTTGGCAGCTACATGCCATTTTCCTGACTCAGTCTTCTTTCTCCCAGCATTCAGTTTAGTGTTTCTGCCTAGTTCTATTCTGCCTTGCCACAGGCCAAAGCAGCTTCTTTATTAACCAATGATAGTAAAACATATTCACAGCATATAGAAGGGAATCCCACATCATAGCAGAATATCACTAGGAATCATTTTATTTCTAAGCCACTTTAGCAGAACAATAGTATTTTGTTTTCCTCTAGGTTCATGGCCTGTCTAGTCTCACATCCTTGGCCCCCTGAGCAGTGTCAGGGCTGGGTTTCATGTTATGGAGGGGGCTTTAATCTCAATCAGATAGTGGTTTGTTACTCCCACATTTGTGTCTCTATTACATCAGTTTTTCATGCAGGTGGGTCACCTGTAGAAGACTTGGGGTTTACCTTTCTTCTCTGGTTGCATGCAGAGTACCTCCCAGCAATGTGAAGGCTCTAGTTAGGCACCAGCTCGATTTTTCCATGTTCAACGATATTTATGGGTGTGGTCTTTAGCCATGGGGCCTTGCCATCAATTTGTAGAGAGCAACCAATAGCTTTGGCAATAGCCTGAGTTGTTTGGAGATTTCCATGGGGACCCTTTGGCCCAAAACTCAATCAAATGTAACCCATTCCTGGCACTGGAGATTTCACTTGGTGGTAAGAGATCTATTTTTATTGTTGTTTGTGTTTGTTTGTTTGTTTGAGAGTGAGAAATAAGATAAAGTTGAGTGAGTAGGGGATGGGAAGGATCTGAGAAAAGTTGAGGAAAGAATACATAAAATTATATTGTATGAACAAAATCTTTTAGGAGTCAATGAAGTTTTTAAAATGAAAAATGCAGCTCTTCCTCCTTCCTCAGTTCTGCCTTTTTGTCGCCTGCCCTGAGATCTCTGGGGACAGCCAGCACGTCAAAAAGATAACCAAGGAGTTCATCCAGCCCCAATCAGACTGATAACAGCAAAGTTAAGTGTAAGTAGCTGAAACCCGGAGTTATGGATAACAAGGATTAGAGAAAACCCAAGGACTGGATACTGACACCAGGACTGGTTATTGTAAGTCCTGGTCTCAGGCCTCCATCTTCGGAGGCCCTGGCCCTGTGCCCGCCAAGCCTTGGCCCCTACCTGGAGGGGGGTCAAGGCAGCCTGCCAAATCTTGACCATTCCCCCAGTCTATTTAAACTGGTCCCTGGAGAATCCCTTCGTGGTCTCTTCTCTTTCCCCTGGTGGTTTCGTTTGTGTCTGCTCAGTTCCCTTCAGGGCCACTCAGGAGGCAGGAATCACATTAAACCTAAATAGTTTTAATTTAGCTTGTTGTGATTTGGCTTGATTGGGATTTTTGTGTTGCCAGAGAGCTCGTGTTAGGAAAAATTCCTAACAGTTTTGAGCAATGAGGATAGCACACACTGCTTGGTGGCTTTAAGAACTGGTGTGCAGCAGATCTTATCATGCTGAGGTCACTCCCAATACTTCCCTCAAAAGCCATAGAGCCACCCTGAAAAGAGCAGCACAGCTGGATGTCAGTCACTGATTCCAATGTCAGGCTTTGCAGTGAAGGAAACGGTGGTACATGTGCGTGCTTTAATTGTGCTTAAATAAAACCAGAAAAAACACACTAAAAATGTAATGTACAACTATCATCCTACCAAGTAGCCATACTCCTTAGTATTCATTCATCCCAGAGAGCCAGAGACTTCTGCGCGCTCATGCTCTCTCTAGTCTTTTACTGGGAGAGTAAGTAAACAAACCGTGACATATACATGCATAGTAGACTGTTCAATAATAGAGAAATGAGGACTAGGGAGACAACAAAGTCAATAAAGTGATTTTTAGTCAAGCATGAGGACCTGAGTTCAGATTTACAGCAAGTTAAGCACACACCTGTAACCCCAGAACTTAGAGACCCAGGGTAGTATTTATTCAGATTAAGGGATGGAGACAGGAAATAGACCCTTGGCGTAAAATATCCAGTCAGCTTCGTCAAAACCATGAGATATAACGTTAGTGGATACCTTGTCTAAAAAATATAAAGTGAACAATGACTGAAGAAAACACCCACACTCTGGCTTCACATGCAAGCGTTTGCATATGCACCTACACACAGAAATGCACACACACAATACATTGCAGTCACCCCCCCACAAACAACAGAGAAAAGAATAACCTGTAGCTATATACCGTCATCTGAATGACTCCAGAGAATTATGCTAAGTGGAAAAAATTCTTCCATAAAATGGTACATGCTTTATGCTTCAATTTATGTGACAATTCTCAAATGACAATATTTTAGATTTGCAGGGCAGGTTGGTATTTGTTCAGAGTTAGGGATGGAGACGGGAATAGAAAGGAGGAGGATGTATCTGTCAAAAGACCAAAACACATCTTTGTGATGTTGGAGAACACATGAATCTGCACAGTGTTGAGTGGTATAGAACTTAAAATGCAAATCAGGACAAGTACAGTGGAAATCAAACAAAATTAGTGCATTCTATCAGTGTTGAGATACTGAGATACAACAAAGCACCACTGAGAAAGAAAATTGGTCAGAGTGCACAAAAGATTATGTGTAAATCTATCATTTTACCTGCATATCTATATAAACCAGTGAGGTGTTTCATAGAGATGGTACAGTTTAGAACAGCAAGCAATCTGTAATGTCAAAATATCTTCCTTGGAGCTTGCCTGTCCCATTTATATTTTGAAGGCATCTGATACTGATAATCAGAAATGATTTATTATTAGAAGTCAGCTCTCTACTCTTTCTTCACTGGAAATGTTTCAAACCCTTCTAAAAAGGACTCTGTGGACCAGACTCTCGCATTTTCCTCCATTCCAGGCTCAGAAGCAGAAGTTTCAGAGCCACACACCTGGGACCAGAACAAATGTGCTGGAGGCGTCCGTCAGCTGCCCTTGCTCCTCAGAGCCAGAGAAACTAATCCTGTTTTCTGTGTCAGTTTCTGGTTCCCTCTTACTCACTGCCCAGAGATGCCTTCTGGGCTCCAGCCCTACTCCCATGAAAAGGCTGCCTATTCAATCAGAGACACAAAGTTGCCTTGTGCCAACCAGGCATAAAAGACACAAGGGTAATTTATTCTGGCTAATAAGATGGGAGAAGGCATGTAGAGGCCAATTGTCTGCTGAGAACAAGAAGAGTTTCTTGTCTGGCAGTGTCTAATGTTGTAGCAGACGCTATCATTTGTTTGTCCTGCAAACAGCCAACCTCATTTATTGCTTAGAAAAAAACTGTTTGCTATAGATATGGAGGAGGGGGCTGTAATATTTGTTAACATACCCAGGGGATGAACAAATCACAATATCTTGATGCATTCATGGTGCCAGCCTTCACAATCTCCCCAGGGATCCTCATCTCCTGGGATCCATGACCAGGTGTAGTCTTCTCCTTCACTGGACAGGGTGATGTGTAAGCAAAAGGATATTGTGCAAACAGCAGAATTTGACTTTTGAAGCTAAGTCTGGGAGACAATGCAACTTTTACCTTGCTCCCTTGGATCACTCACTGTAGTGAAAGATCACTGGGATAGCCCTTTGGTAAAGTCCAAATGGTTAGAATCTGGTGTATCTGAAGCTAACACAAATTTTCTTGGACTAACACCTCAGATAACTGGAATCCCAGCTACTGTCTTGCCTATAGTTTCATAAACACATTTTTGTTTGTTTTGGTTGTATTTGTTCTTTTAGTCAGAACCTTGTTATTTACCCTACTAAGTTGGCCTTTAAATTAATGATTTTCTCTCTCTTTCTCTCTGCCTGCCATGAGTTTGGAGGTTTGTGCCACGATGCCCAGCTTCATAAGATATTCAAGTTAGAGTGTCTTAGTTGCGTTTTTACTTCAAATCATGGCCCAATAATCTGCAAGATATAATATTTGTTATTTTAGGTCACTAAATTTCAAGATCATAAGCTATGCAACAATACATAAGTAATACAATGATAATGTCAATTTTCATTTTGTCTTATATATAGCACATATGCAGTTAGAAAATCATGCTGTGAAAAGTCACAGGAGTAGGTGATAATCCTTGACATTGCTCATATTTTACTCATGGCCTTGGCCAGTGACAGTCCAGTCAGCCACATCTCTAGACATACTTAGCATTGATTTTCCATATTTGCCTATCACATGGTATAAATAGTCCCTACTTAACAAATCTCATGCTACATGTATGATGTCACTGAGAACAAAGTTGAGAAGAGCCAAAATCAGCTCTTTCGAACCCATGAGAGTCATCTCCTGAATACTGTTAGTTTTAGCTCAGAAGAAAAAGATGGATCATACAGTCACGCTATGTACCTCTGCTCATGTGACTAGGAACATCTTAAGAAATAGTGTAATGTGCTGGAGTTGTGCTGATCTGAGCGGCATGCACTGACATCTGGGGCAGTGATGACATCTAGACCCGGCTATTGCTGAGGACCACATCTGTGTCCATGACCCTATCGCAGCTGGGGTCTGTGCTGAATTCCAAGTCCAGTATTGCTACCAAAGGTTATTCAGAACCCCGAGGTTGGGGGCCACAACCTGAGGCTTTGGTGGTGTCTGGAAACCATGCCACCTCCCGAGCTATCCCAACCTGGGTGGCAGTGCTTCCACACAGAGCCAGGATGTCATCCGGGGCCATGGCCAGACTGCTACTGAAGGCCATGACTGGGTCCATGGTCCAGCTGCAGCTGGGATCTGCGTTGATGTCTGTGGTGTGGCCTGTGTCACCTCAAGGAGTCATAGGAACCATGCATGGTGAAACCAGAGGTCTATCTTGAGCCAGCCTTAACCTTCACTGGCCCAGGGAAAACTGGCCCTGCCTCTTGCTGAACACTGCAGCAAGAGAGCTGACTTTGACCCTCAAGACTCTCATGGGAAAGCTGGACCTTGTATTCAGGAGAGATGGGGCCACCTCTCACCACAGGTGAGGGAGAACAGAACTGACCTTGATGGCATAGGCATAGAGGAGCTAACTCTGCCCCCTCACCTGAGGCAGGTGACCCCAGTGGCCCAGAATGATCAGCTCAGTTACTACCCATGCCCTCAGCTGGGCCTTGGGTTGTCCCACCTTCACATCCACCCCATCTAGGATCTGTGGGAGCTCATGAATGAAGTGGCCCAATGGAACAACATTTGCAGGATCTCCGTGATTCAGGGTGGTAGCTGTGGATCCCTGAACTGCATCCCAGAGGAGTTCCGGTGAGGATGCAGTGATGATGGTGTACCAGAAACCAGAGATCTTGAACCAGGTCAGTGACTCATTACAATGAACTTTAGCTGATTGGACAGAAAGGGTATATACTATGTGATACACTGCTTCCAATGTCACCAGGGTGAATGAAGAGGTATTGGAGAGACAGGAAAGGAGAAATGAAGAGGGCTTCTTTTGGTTGGTTTTGTTTTGTTTTGTTCTTATTTTTGTTTATTTGTTTGCTTTTTTGTTTGCTTTGTTTTTAAGGTTTCTTTTGGCAGGGAGCGCTGCAGTGGGGAGGATATGAAGGCATGGGGAGATGAGCAGAATTAGGGTTCAAAGTGTGACTTCCCAAAGAATTCATAAAAAGTTATGTCAAAAAGAAATAAATATTGCAATAGAGCTGGAGATATAGTTTACAAAGTAAAGTGCTTACCTTGTAAGCACAAAGACAAAAGTTCAATCCCCAGAACCCCAGAATCCTTGAGTGTTTTTGTTTGTTTGTTTTAAAGCCAGGTGTGGTGGAATGCACTTGAAATCCCATCACTAAGAAGGCAGAGACAAACAGTCCTAAGACTCCCTGGCCATTCGGTCTAGCTTACTTGGTAAGTGCCAAGCCAGTGAGAGAACTTGTAGTGACATTTCAGTTGTATTTTAATAAATAAAGACCACATGAAGATCTGAGACTAAAATAGTCCCACTAGTCAGCCTTACAGACCAGGTTATGGTAACACGCACCTTTAATCTCAGTAGCCATAAAGACACACCTGTAATTCCAGTAGCCACAATAACATGCAGAAGCCATAATGACTCATACCTTTAATCCCAGTAGCCACACTTCTTGCCGTAGAAACAGGGCGGTGCATGTCTTTAATGATGGTCGTGCACGACTTTAAACCCAACTCTAGAGAGGATTATAGAATGGGAGGAAACAGCTCTCAGACACATAGTCTCCTTCTGAGATTCCAGGAGGCAGGATTGCCATTTCAGACTGAGGTCGAGGTACAANTAAGCCAGTGGCTGGCTGTTTTGCTTTTTGGATCTTCAAGTTGAACCCAAATTTCTGACACTAAGTATTTTATTGATCGTGTTTCAATAACCTATCTTAAAAATTAAAAAGTGGACAGCATAAATGACACACCGGATTGTCTTTAACTCCTGCATGCATGCACACACACACTTACACACACACACTTACACAATACTGACATATTCACTGGCATATACACAAACACACAAATAAACATGAGAGAAGTAACATTTTTTGACGACAGCTTTTTTACAATATGACCAAAGATCATATTTCCAATACCCAAACACCTTGAGTATCTTCCTGAGCTGGGCAAACGGTTCTGATGAAGATCTTTGAAACTTAAGTGTACAGATGGATCATAACATGGGCCCAGGCTTCTTTCCAAACCCATGAACCACTCTGTCATTCAAAGAGGTAGGCACAAAAATGAGCTGGGAAGGAATGCCAGCCGCGAAATGTCTTTCAGCACCATGGCCAGAAGTGAGGCCCAGCATCAGAGTGAGGCGCTGTCCCCCTGCTTAGTGCTGAATTCTTCCTAAATGGGGTCGACTCTGCCCACCATGAGTAAGGACTCAATTCCTATGGCAGCATAGGGAATGTTGCTCAGTTCAAGCAAGGACCGCATAGAAACAATAAGTCTCTGGGAAAAAACCTTACAAAACCCAGAATCATTCCAGGTTTTCTGGCTTGATGGGGATGTCACATCAGCCATGTTCCTTTTAGTGATGAAGAAGACAAGAATACACATTAGAAGAACGTATACTCTATGCTCACTCTGAGGCAGGCAAACACCCTAGGGCTCAACTTATGCACACTACCCTCTTCTAATGTACTTGGCGACCCAGCTACTTACCCAATAGTACAGTGTATAAACATCCCTCTTTGAATCGTGAACCTAAGCAAACACAGACTCCTACCTGCATCAGCATTCAGGTAATCTCTGAACAATAGGATAACTCCCCCAGCTCCTAACTGCAATCATGCAGGCATATTCTATACAAATATATCCCTAATAAGAAAAGGAGAGGCTAATCAAGTCTGAGCTAGTTTGGAATGCTTTCACAATAAAGCAAAACTGTGTCTTCAAGTAAACATTCAGAGAGGCACCCCTATTTGACATCTTATGCCAATATATAAATCAGACTCATTAAGGGAAGGAACATGAACAGCATGAGCAGCAGGAAATGCTAAAATATTGTTAAATACTAATATAGTATTTAATCTATAAATCTAACTACAGAACTACCAAAACTAGGCCCCTTGGTTTTTCTGTACTTTTCTTGCTAAAAAATAAATAAATAAATAAATAAAAATGAAAAATAAATAAAAATAGGCTCCTCAGAAACCAGCCAATTCTTTCTTTAAAACTCATGAAAGAGACCCCCTGCTATAGTCTGAAGCCCCGAGTACTCTCCCCCATGACACCCATTGTCATACTGTACAGTGTGTCCTTCTGTAATCTGTATTACTGCTTTGCCATGAATTTTGTCATTTGCAAATCTGTGTGATTCTTTTTTTTTTTAATTTTCTGGATATGAGGCAAAAAATTTGAAAACACCTGGACTAGTCTCTAATCACCTGTAACAATCCCTGGGCTAAAACTTTATGAATATTTTTTGGTCCTTAAAACCCTATATGGAGTTTTCCCTACTGGGGTGACTTGACATATACAGAATTCATTCTCCTAGGTGGGGTCACCCAGCTCATCTCATGTTGGGAAAGAATCTTGTTCCACATCTCTGCCCAAAGATACCCAGCTCATTGCAGTTTGAGCACTACTGTAGCTACTCAACTTATCTAAAAACTAAAGAGCATTTGGGGTAGGCAATAAAGGCTGCTGTTAACTTAGCTTAGAAGCTGGAGGATACTGATCCCTCTGTGATCCTCCCTTCAGCTTTCAGGGTGGGGGTGGGGGCTCTTCTGATGCTGGAAAGTGTGTTTATACTAAGTTCTACTCAAAACCAGAAAGGAAAACTGGACTGTCAATGCCCTGGGGCTGAGGAGCACCAAAGCTTGGAAGAAATTTGGAGATTCTCTGATGTGTGAAGGTCCCTGGTAAATAGGAGGGGCCACTCGCTCTAAGATTAGCTTGTACCTCAGATGTGGTCAGGTCTGTGATAACCATACTTTGGAATAAATACTTATGATAAGATAATAGCAAGGCTGTTAAATGCCAACACAGACTGTCTGCACCCAAATTAAATTTCCTGTCTGGGTAATTGGGACACATAACTCTATATGCCTCAGTGTTCCTGTCTTTCAAATGTGAATGACAGGGTTGGTTTGTGCAATTACGTAAGTCATGTGTCTAAGCTGGGAGGCTGCTCAATAAACAGCTTCATTTATCGCCACCACTATTATTAGTGTGTGCTGATGCAGGTCGTGTAAGGAAAAGGCTCAGCTTTTCCACATTAAAACAAAGAGGCTGGTGGAAAAAGCCCAGTGGTAGAGCACCTACTTAGCAGGCTGTGGATTTGAGTCCACACACCTCTCCCCCAGTAAAAGAGGGTCACTGTGTCCTGTGCCTGTGTCTTCTCTGAAGGAGAGCAGGAAAAACAGGGTAGATTGGCCTTCGCTACTGCTACTGAGTCTTTGGGCCTGTGCCCTGCAACAGAAGCTCCACCCCCGCCTTGCTCCTTTCTTAACCAGTACAGGAGACATCTTAGTCTCAGGTTCTCAGGTACATCACAGTTAGGCTGCTTGCCGGGTGCCTACCAAGTCCTGGAGCTCTTCTTCTCTTCCCACTCTTCCCTGTCCCTTTTGTCCCCTGCTGCTCTTTTCTGAGGATGGAGACCTTGCCCACACCGGAATCCTATGGATTTTTTTGCTCAAGAGTGAGAGGTAACTGCTCCGGTGTTCTGTGATGACAGCTGAGAGGATGGCACAGTCTGTCTGGTGTGTCAATTGTCACTGTGACTCCTTCACCCAGATGGGCACTTGTCCCTTCCTGCAGAGAGCCAGCTGCTTCTTCAAGAGAAACTCTGGCCCCCTAATGACTTAATCTGGCTTTGCAAGCCTACCCCATTATTTGGTCAGGCAGGGGTCCCAGGGGATCTTGTGAATGAACTTGCCAAGGTCACCCTACTCCCAAATAAGGTTGCAATGATGAAACTGCGCCTCCTCTCCTGGGCCCCACCTCAGATTGCTGTCTGCTCTTTGGTCTCGCTATTCAGGCCAAAGGAATACAGAAATATTTCCTCCATTAGTGATGCCTATTTCCCTTCAAGACCTCACTTCTACTGGAACACAAATACAGCCCCTTTCCTCCCTTAATGAGGCAAACCTGTGTGCTGGTTTTCAGTTCAGTGCTTCTAATTACTGTAGGAACATGGGAACCGGTGGCCACATACTTATTAACTATTTATAAATGTTGTCTTAAAATTTAGGGTCTGTGTGGTTAAAGATAATGAATGTTTCATTGAACACCTATTAAATATGGCAGGACAGGAAACTGGGGGCGTAACTCAGTTGGCAGAGTGATTGCCTAGCCTGCAGGCATCCCTGGCTTCAATTCTTAGCACAATATAAACCAGACGTGATGGCACACATCTGTGATGTCAGCACTGAGAAGGAGGAAACAGGAAGTTTATAAATTCAAGGTCATCTTCAACTACACGGGAACTTGAGGCCAGCTTGGGATATGTGAGACCTTTCCTCAAAATAACTAAAATGAATCACAAGACAGATTTTGTTCTAGGTGACTGTAGTAGGGAAGGATACAATATGAATATTGCATATTCACTGAAATATGAATGTTTCTCCTCCCCCCTTTCACATGGTGAAATCTAACATTTAAAATGTAATATTAAGAGCTGAGATTGTTGTGAGTAGGTCACATGACAGAGTCCTCTTTCATAAGATCACAGTTTCTATCTGGTAGACTGAAGAGGCCTGTGGGCTCCTTTCCCCACTTCCATATGCCTAGACAGGGATGTCCGTGAACCAGAAATGTGGTCCTTTCGGACACTGGTACCCTGTTCTTGGACTTGTCCAAGACATTTCCAAGCCACCCAGATGTTTATCAGCCTCCCAAGTGATGGTAGTCTGTGGCAGCATCACAGCTAGGCTAAGGCAGGGCGAGAGAAGTGCCGACCTGGAGCCCCTGGACAGAGCTGCTGTCGTGGACTATTTATTGTAACTGGGCAAAGATATCTTACATTTGTTTGTGCTGCAGAATATTAACTTTAATGTGAAAGTGTGTTACTTTGTTTCTGTTGCCTTTGTTAACGATGTAAGGATGTGTTACATTTGTTTGTGCTACATTTGTTAACTATGTAAAGATATGTTTCATTTGTGTTAATTAAATAAAATTAACCTTGGCTCAGAGAGGTGGGCTTAGCAACTAATTGACAGGAAGTAGCAGGGAGGAGGTTCGTGTGTGTTTTTTTTTTTTAAGTTGGGGGTGTGGAAGGGAATAGTTTTGGGAGCAGTAGCAAAGAGAGAAAGTCAGTTTGCTATTCTAACTCTCTGAACTCGCAGGCTTTCACCCTTGTCTTTGAATTTCAAGCTTTATTAGACTGATTGAGATTTAAAGTTGCCTTTAGTGGCAGCAACAGAACCATCGTCTGGGGGAAACAGTATTTCCCCCAGGCTACGGCCTTAGTGGCCAGGCCACTACCAGTTCAAAGCACAGCCCCTGTAAGGAAAGTGAGACAGCAGCTGCTAAGAACAGGTTAGAGGCAGGCAGAGAACCTGAGCACATAGTGGGAAGGGTGTCAAGAATCTAGCTCAACAGAGCTTTGTACAGTTGAGATTAGCAGGTTCGGCAAGAGGCCTCATTGAGAGGATGGCCTTCCAAGAGTCAGGGTGAGGCTTGATGTAGAAGGAAAAGGTGGTCACTGTTAGTGACTAGTCAGAGTTCTCCAGAGGAGCAATAGGATGTGTGTGTGTGTGTGTGTGTGTGTGTGTGTGTGTGTGTGTGAGAGAGAGAGAGAGAGATGCATATGCATAGTGTGTGTGGTGTGTGCATATGTGCAGTGTGTGTATAGGTGTATGTGTACAGTGTGTATACTATGTATGCATGTGGTGTATTGTACATGTGTATGTATGTAACTATAGAGTGGGTATAGTATGTAAATATGTGCTGTGTATGTGTACAGTATATGTGTAGTATGTATGTACATGGTGTATATGTAGGTGGGGTGTGTGTGTGGTGTATTTGGAAAGAGTGGGGGTACTAGCAAGCCTGACATATATAGAATAGGTCTATTGTGTGATATTTTGTTTGTGTTCCAACAAATAAACCTTGCCTGGAGATCTGAGGGTGGAGCTACACACTAGTTAACCATAGACACCAGGCAGTAGTGGCAAACACCTTTAATCCCAGCACTTTGGAGAAGGAAGCAAAAAGATCAGGAGTTCAAGACCACCCTGAGCTACATAAGATTGAACCAGTCTATAAGAGAAACAGAGCTAGCCAGTGGAGGCTCACAATTTTGGTTCCAGCACTTGAGATCTCATGCCTTTGATCCCAGCACATAGGAGGCTCATGTCTTCAATCCCAGCACTAAGTAGGTGGAGACAGGAATATCAGGTAGGTGGAAACAGGATCTTGGCAACCCATCTGATCTGAGAATTCGTAGAGGTAAGAGGTGACTGGCTGCCCCTTTGCTTCTCTGATCTTTCAGTATTTACTTCGGTATCTGACTCCTGCTTTTATTGATAAGACTAATTACGATCACACTTCACAGGTCAATTTGCCCATATTTTTAGAAGTCAGATAAGATTCTGAAAACCTTCAGGGCAGGCTAGCAGGCCAGAAACTCATTCTTAATGTCTTTTTCTTTCTTCCTTTCTTTCTTCATGTGTCTATGTGTGTGGCCTGCATCATGTATCTTTAAATGTATATGGAGGCCTGAGGCTGACTGATGCCAAGGATCTTTCTCAATTGCTTCCCTCTGCATTCATTGAGGCAGGGGCCCTCAACTGAACCCAGAGTTCACCAAATGTCTCTCAGGATTCAGACACTGAGTACCTGTATCCACCTTTGCAGTTATGGGTAGGCTCCCATGCCCATCTAGTATTTCTATGTGCTATGAATCCTAATGCCTGCAAGGCAAGAGTTTTACCATTGAGGCATCTTCCCAGGCCCAAGACTAAATTTCTGCCAAAGTTATGAAGCAGAATTCATTCTGTTCTGAAAATCCTCAGTGGTAGCTCTTAAGGTCTTCAAATGATTGGATCTCGATCTGGTCCACCTCCTGGAGGATCCTGTGCTCTATTTTAAGAAGATGTTAACCATATCTACAAAATAGCTTCACAGAAACACGTAGACTAGTGTTTGGCCATACAACTGGCTAACACATCTTGGCCATGTTGGCACATAAAATTAAGTCTCATGGGATCAGAGAAAAGTAAGTATACTTTTAAAAAAAATTGAGAGATGCCTGCATGGCCTCCTTTGATCAAGTTCCTCGCAGTCCCCTCCCCAGCACTAATTTTATAAGATAGAGGTGAAAATGAAATAGAATAGATCTCACATGAAGAAACTGTATCCAGACATTCACTGGCTGCAAAGTCTGCATGCAAACAGTGAAGAATCAGACATTTCCAGAGAAGCTGGAACATGGCAAAATTTCTTGGAAATGCCACTACAGACACTGCAGCATTAATTCTGAGTAGTTCTTAACCTGACACTGAAGGATGACTAGGACAGGGACCTCCATCTCCGAGCACACTTCTGAACCTCAGGGACAAGCTTTGGACTTAGAGAGAAATGGCCAAAAGTTTACCCTTCACACGTGGTCCATTTATTTTTTAAGAGAACATCTTGTGCCTAGATGACTCTTGGGAATTAAGTGAAGTGCCGTTGTGCTAGAGCTTGGCCAAGCCAGGGGATGGCTTTGGCTTCTGTTTCCTGCACAAACACCCTTGCCAAAGAGTGTGGCTGATCCACAAAGAAGCAGAGGAATGGATGCTTCCCTGCTTTCTTTGGTACGTTTTCCCTGTGCAGTTCTAAGGTGAAGCTGTTTGTTGTTAGGTCGACAGTTCTTTCCGTTTTTCCTTCCAACATCCTGTTCTCCCAGGACTCAAACATTGCATGCTGTGCTGAAAGACAAAGCTGAAAGATGCCCGATGTGGGCTCCTCCCCGTGACCAAGTTCCTGATTGGATCAGACCCAGCTCTTAGGAATTGCTGCCCACTCATTCATTCACTACCAAATACATTCAAGGACATGTTCCCTGTGCTTGTTACATACAGATGTAAGGGTAGGAGTTGAGAACACAGCTGTGACAATCCTAGGGTACCTATTCTTGCAAAAGGACCCTTTGTTCTCCTATCCCCTGGCCAGATGTGTTCAGAGATATGTGATTCAACTTCAAGATGGCCTCTTTCTTTCTTTCTTTCTTTCTTTCTTTCTTTCTTTCTTTCTTTCTTGTTAGGAGAGAATTTTATTTTAAACATGTCATCTTAAACTGCAAGGATGTCTGTTAAACATCACAATTACACATGCCAAAGGAGAAGCCATGTTGTCACAATGCCCACTTACCCCCAAGATGGCCTTTTTCATAACACATGTTTAAGTATTCAAAACATATTTTAAACAGTATCTCATAGGAGACAAGATTTCAAAAAATAATAATATAAAGAGAAGAATGAAAACTAATAAAATTATCATTTTTACATTCATATCCAGAAATAAAACTTCTAACATACTGATAAATTTTGTTCCAATCTCCTTTCTTCTCTGATACTTGTAGCTTTGGAAATATATCACATCCTTACATCCTTTCAATAGGAAGAATTAGTCACCTTACCCTTTTCTTCCAAGAACTTACGGGAACAAAAGCTCTTGGCTAAGAATGAAATGAAGCCCTTTTTAAAGGGTGGCTTTGTAGCCCCTCCAGGGTAACCAAGGGAGCCTCCACGGAAGCACAAAGTGGCTGCTTTATTAAGAGCCAGAGGAAACAAACCAAAGACAATACACAGCCTGGCAGTGCAGAAACTGACTCCAGGAAAAAGGGAGGTGTAAACTGATTATGGTCATCGAGGAAAGAACAACCTGCTTATTGAGGCTTGGGGCACCGTCTCTGACAATTAGTGTTAATATGTGTCCTTGGGAGATGTAGGTGTTGATGTATATAACCAAGGAAGCAGAATCGAGGCTCACATAAATGGAGATATTGCACAGAAAATCTTACACGGGAGCTGGGAGATAGCTCCGTCAGTAAAATGATGGCTGTGGAAGCATGGGGACTTGAGTTTTAATGGCAGAGTCAATGTCAAAAGTGTCAAGTGTGGTGGGTGTGCACTTGTAATCCCTGTGCTTTGAGGAGACCATGCAGACCCTTAAAGCTTGCTGGCTAGCGAACAAGAGACTCTGCTTCAAACACCAAGGGAGTGTAGACATCAACTGAAGAGCAACACTTGAGGCTGAACTCTGGCCTCCATATGCATGTACACACATGCGTGGGGATGGACACACACACACACACACACACACACACAGGAAGTCTGACCCATTGATAAAATCCATCTAACCATCAAAGTCCTTCTAGACCCATGTTGCACTATATTCTTTGTCACTGGGGGTTAGGGGTTGGGATAATCTTCTAGAAATCAAACATTCCTTTTTTGACTTAATCAAAGCCCCTGGATGACATCAGGGTAGCAAAGCCAGGTCAGAATAGGAAGATAGATGTCACTGGAAGGGATTTTTCTCTCCTAGGAGAAAATGGGGTTAATTACAAATTGGATAGTATAAAGATCTTGCTTTTGTGGGCTTTGTTTAATGAAAGTAAAGAAAAAAGACATTAGGATTCACTCTAGGAGAGTCAACAGCTGTAGAAGAAAGGGATGGGAGTCACAGCATACCGCTAGCCCTACAAAGAACATTGTTGATGTAGACATAATAAGATAGCCTCTATTGATTGATGTGAACAACAGTAATGGAGCTATAACAGGAAAAGGGAAAGAAGGATGATGTAAGAACTAGATCAGCCACAGGAAGTTAGTCCATTTTCTGTTGCTATAGCAAAATACCTAAGAGAGGACAA
The DNA here is from genome assembly GCA_001685075.1 of Bramus lutescens. Taxonomy (NCBI): domain Eukaryota; kingdom Metazoa; phylum Chordata; class Mammalia; order Rodentia; family Cricetidae; genus Bramus; species Bramus lutescens. Next base: position 24,027 of record LOEQ01008824.1, read on the forward strand.
TTTATGGAGGAAAATAGTTTACTTTGGTTCTTGTTCCTGTTGGCTGGAAAGTCCCAAATCAGGCAGCTATACCTGGAGAAGGCAATGTGATTCAGCTCCTAGAGGAGGGAGGAAGGGCAAGCAGGAATCTACGAGGAGACAGCTCATGAGAGATGCCCTCACTTTCCAGAGAGTCCTTCTTGAAACAACCAACTTAACCCGATGAGTACAAGAACCCAACACCATTCATTGACCTTTGCCCTGTGACTTATTAACTTTTTGAAGGTCCCAACATTTCACAACACCATTCCATTGGCAGTTCAATCTCAGTGCTTGCTTTGGTAGAAACAAACCATGTCTACACCACAGTGTAGTTGGAGACTTTTCTCTGTCACGCCTGATCCTGCTGGACTGGTTTTTCTCCTGTCTGCCGGTCACCGCAGCTGCTTATAAAATAATCATTAGGAGGTTTAATCTTAATTATAATTGTTTGACGGATGGCTCAGGCTTCTTACTGGCTAGCTCTACATATAAATTAACCCATTTCTAATAATCCGTGTATCGCCATGTGCCCCGTGGCATAAACCAGAAAGGATCTGTCATCTTATTCCTCTGGTGGTTGCTGGTGTCTCCCCTACCCTGCCTTCTTTCTCCCCGTGTCTCTGTTTGGATTTCCTACCTAGCTATATCATGCCCTACCATAGACTAAAGCAGCTTCTTTATTAACCAATGGTAATTAAGCATACTCACATCGTACAGAGGGGTTATCCCACAGCACTACAGTGACTGCAAAGTGTTAATATATAAAGTTCACGAATTACAAGTGATGGCTTGGACGAGATGAGATGTGCTCAGAGCTGGCACATGGTCTGTTTTATCATCACTATATGTACTCTAGTTCTCTTATTGCGTTTGTATTGAATCATCACTAAATTTTTTATAATCAATGAAGAATAACCACCCCAGTCATCTACAATATGGAAGTTGGCCTTGCTGTATGGCTGTTGTTGAGAGATGGTGTCCTGGGGTTACAGGAGGTTAAAGGGTAGGGGCTCACTGTTCTTGTGCTGCATTGAGGGTGAGAAACAACTCAGACCCTGGTTATTGGCAGAACCAATGATCTAGGAAGTCCTGGCCATGGAAGATCTTTAACGATGAAGACCTTTTCTGAGATGCTGATCAGAATCTTCCCAGCAGCTTGAGAGAAAGCTCAGCAATGAGTGAATTTGTTATACAAACAAGGAGAACTGAGTTCAAATCCCCAGAACCTTTGTAAATTCAAGTACAGTCCTAGCCACACATCTACAATCCCAGTACTATTGACAGTTGGGGGGGAGGAAACAGGAGGATCAGCACATTTTGCTGGCCACCAATCCAGTTCCAGGCTAAGTAAGAGAATCTGTCTCAAGGGCATATGACAGAGTAACAGAACAGAACACCTGACATCCTTCTGTGGTTTCCATGTATAAGCATGGCTGCATATATGCTACTTGTACATACACACTACATTTTTTAAACATTAAAAACCCTAACCTTTCTCTAAAGCCACATGTTAGAGGAAAGACACGGAGCTGAACATCTGTGTATATGGTTTATGGCCTTTCTAGTTAAAAGTATCCTATGGACATTTTCTACACAATATACATCTTGAAAATTTGCTCTTCATGAATTCTGGACCTATGTGACTATGACAACAGTGGCAAATCTACATGCAGAATACAGTGTAGGTTAAGAATAAAGTGCCATTCCCCTTCTCTGGGCTGGAGTCCTGGCCCTGCCACTTTCTACCTTGGACACTGAGGGCCCCAACTGCTGTTTCTATCTCTGAAAATGAAACAATCAAAGTACATATGCCACAGGGCATTAGAAAGACTTAAAGAAATGAATACATAAAAAGTGCATAAAACAAAGCCTTCCACTTTATAAGCACTCAATAAATCTTAGCTACTACTGCTTTTTTTAAATTACCCATCCTTCCTTTAAATATAGGGTTTTCCTTTCCAAAAATTCACTTTCATAAAGTGGGTAATATTGTGCATAATTTCCCAGGATTTAATTACACACCATAAGTATATATCTCAGTGACAGAGCATGTGTCCAGCACATGGGTTCAGTTTTCAGCACCAAAACCTCCACTGAATTGTATAGTGTCTTAGTCATGGTTCTATTGCTGTGAAAGACCACCATGGCCACAACAGCTCTTATAAAAGAAAGCATTTAATTGGGCCTGGCTTGTACGCTCAGAGGTTTAGTCCATTATCATCACAACAGGGAACATGGGAGCACACAGGAAGACATGGCGCTGGAGAAGTAGCTGAGTGTTCTTCATCCAGATCCTCAGACAGCAGGAAGAGAGAGCCACTATGCTGGCTTGGGCTTTTGAAACCTGAAATCCCACCCTCAGTGACATAGTTCCTCCAATGAGGCTACACTCACTCCAGCAAGACCACACCTTCTAATCCTTCTCAAGTAGTGCCACTCTGTGATGGAATGGTACTACTTCAGACATATGAAAAATTCAAATATATGAGTCTATTGGAGTCATTCTTACTCAAACCACGACATGTAGATAATTCCTTTTCATTGGAGAGTAATAACACATAGGAAATAAAAGATAAATAGTTTTAAATTTTCATCCAAAGATAAATATAATGTATCTGGCATATGTATTTAAAATATTTTCCCATACATGCCAACACACCCATACATATACACATAAGCATAAAAATAGAACTCTACAAAACGAATTTTGTGATACTCCTCTAATTTTCTTCTTATCAAGTAAGGACTTTTTTTGTGGAAAATAATTGAGATTTTAATAGCTATTTACTATTCCTTTTAACACTTATATCATTCTTTGTTAGCACCCAATGTTATTACAAGCAGCACTTTTACTACATTTTATTTGTTTGTGTGTGTGTGTGTGTGTGTGTGTGTATGTGTGTGTGCCTCAGCAGGCATGTGGAGGTTAGAGTGTAACCTAAAGGAGTCAATTCTCTCTCTTTCTCTCTAGCATGTGAAATGACTGAACTCAGTCATCAGGCTTGGCAGTGGATGCCCACACACATTAAGCCATCTTGCTGGCCCACAAAGTATTTTTGAGGCCTGGGGTTTTAGTTCAGCAGTAATAGAATATTTCCCTAGCACGCACAAATCCTGGATTCAAGCCCCAGTACTGAAATGAACAAATAAAAACCCAACATTTCACTGATAGAGAGATGGCTCAGCAGTTAAGAGTTTCTTATTACTCACAGAGGACCCACGTTCGGTTCCCAGCACCCATGTCAGGTCGCTCACAGCTGCTGGTAACTCCAGCTCTAGGGGATCTCACAGCCTCTAACTCACATAGACATACCCACATGTAGACACACATGCACACACATAATTAAAATAAAGATATATCTTTAAATTAAAAACAAAAAAAAAGCACAGTATTTTACTCCTATGTTCAGAAGGCTGGGGTGGGAGGACTCTTAGGTTTTCAAGGACAACCTGGGCTACAAGTGATACCTTGTCTCCAAAAACAAACAGAAACTGAATGTCTTTTTCCTCTAAATTTTGTGTGAGGTAGGACTAAGAACTATGCATTTTATTCAGGTCCAAAACCACAGCTTTCAGATCACTCTGCAATGGTCACAGGAAGGTCTCTGTCCTGTAATGGGGCAATGATAAAAGTTTAGGTATGCTATTTGAAAGTTCAGACCTCTTCTGACTAAGTCTCTTATTTGAGAGACATATTTATTTTGTCTCCTAGTTCTGAAGCTGGGCTCTGGCTGGGTGAGAACACATGTATGTGGAAGTGTAGGTCCTTAGACAGGTCCCAGCTGTGAAACCTGTCACATCTGGCCTGCATGAGACAGAGAATGCCCCTGGCATCTCCTGGGAACTGTCGACCTTGGCTGTCTATTCCTCCTCAGCCAGCCTCATCACCAGGGTGCCTGCATCAGTGCTCTTCTGACTTCAGCAGGCTTGAATTCAAGGGCTCTGTCAGAACAGACAGCTGGCCACGCCCACAGATAGAGTGGAGCTGAGTTTGTACTTCCCACAAACTGTAGGTGAGGAGGTCCAAAGGCCACACTTGAGTACCTGCTGCAGCTTGGCCACGGGATCACTTTGTCCTCACCGGGTGATGTTATGGCTGTCTCGCTAGTTCTTAGCTACTGTAGGCATCACTGGAGCTTCTGAAACCTTCTAGAGTCCTGAGTTACACAGAGAAACTATGGTGTGTAAGAAGAGTGCTTCCATAGCCTTCCTCCTTGTCCCCAAGCCATTCTGTTCTGCAAGCTGTAAGCCCAGACTTTCAAAAACCCCAAATAAGAAAACACAAGTTCCCATTCTTCAGACTTTTAATGTGAAGGTGTATTTTTTCTCCATCGTCTTTTCCTGTTTTAACACTAAACATCAACTATTGCTGACTTGGGGGGCCAGCCCCCCGTCAGCACCAGGGCGTGTGAGAAAATCTGTAAAAGCTGAGGTAGCTTAGGAAAAATTCTTACTGATCTAATAATTAGACCTTTTTATCTGAGCGGAAGAGTAAGGAAACACAGATGCTTTCGGATGATAACTTTTTTCCTTCATCTTAAATCCTCTCTAAGAACCTCTCTGTCTCCACATTGCCACACAGTTCATTACAGCTTCCTAATCAGCCCTACACAGTCTCTGCTACGTAGAGCTGTGTCCAGTTCATTTCTTCTCTGCCCAGTTCTCCTGCTGCTCTCTGCCTAGTTCTTCTTCTCTGCTGTCTCTCCTCTCCGCTGTCCCCTCCTCTCACAGCCAAACTCTGGACCAAACTCAGAACACAAGACACACAGTTTCTCTCAGGCTAGGAGTGTCTCAATGACCCATGCATGTAGCTCTAAGTTGGTGAGGGTTCCCAGACAGAAAACGACACTGGAAATCAAGACTTAACAATAACAATTAGCTGGCTGGACCTTGAGCAGTAAGGAGTACGTGCAGAGCAAAGTTTCCCCGAACTCTGGCTTTGAGTCAGTAAACAACACCTGGGGAAATGACCATATGTTTGTGTCTCCAGTGGCAACCAGCCTGCTTTGAATCTCCTGAGGTCTTAGCTAAATGTGTAAAAGACTGTCTTTGTAGACTTCTATGTCAGTCTGAGTTATGAAAATATCCTGTATTATTTCTGTTCATTAATATTATATAACTTAACCAGAATCATCCTCTAGATCATCCACAGCTGTATGTGTGCCTCCACAGCTATATGTGTGCCTCCACAGCTATATGTGTGCCCAAAAGTGTGAAACACACACCAAACGGCTATGGAAAGAACCCCACAGCTGTTCTTATTAGGGAGGCATAGCAGTCATACCCAGGAACTGGAGTTACAGATGCTTGTAGGCCATCATGTGGGTGCTGGGAACTAAGCTCCAGTCCTCTGAAAGAGATGCCAGTGCTCTTAACTGCTGAGCCAGCTCTCCAGTCCCATTAGGTCATTCTTAATGCTTCCCTTCTTCAGTGAATATTTGGCTACTTTGATGGGGCTCTAATAGTGGAGTGCCTGCTGAAGAACATAATTAGGGAATATTTAAAAAAAAGGTAGGGAGTTCAAGATCATCCAGCAAGATTGAAATCAGTTTAAAGATCTTATCTCAACATACAAACAAACAAACAAATAAACAAACAAAAACAACTGTGGTCTCTACTGTAGGGGCCTGTGTCGATGACAATGGTCTGGGCTCTCACTAGAGGCCCTGTTGACATCTGTGTTACCACTGAGCCCATATAGATGTCCATGGTCTGGCTGCTGCCTGAAGTCATGGTGGTGTCCATTTCTCATGTTGCCATCAGATGGCTGTGTTGATTGTCCATGATCTATGCTACCACTGGAGATCATGTTGAGGTACATGGTTCATGTTGCCACCAAAGGCTATGTGGATGTCTGTGGTCATATCAAAATGTGCTCCTGAAGAAAGTCATGTTGATATTAGTGGTCCATGTTATCACCGAAGACCATGTACACGTCTGTGGTCTGTGCTGCCACCAGAAACCATGTGGAAGTCTGTGATCTGTGCTGCCACTGACTGTAAAGGGTAAGGAAGTTTCTTTTGCAGTGATATTGATGACTGCAGACTCACAGCTGGAGAATGAGAGACATAGAAGGCTTCTGTGACAACCCACACCAAAAAAGAAATAGGAAGTCATTAGAGAGAAGTTTGAAAAGTTGTAATAGGGATCCTGAAGTGTAGCTTTTTATAATTGATGGCTTCTGGCAAGAGTGAGATTAGGGAAGGGCTCAGTTTTCTTTAAGTGGCTGGCCATTGACTATGCTGCAGTGAGAATATGGTATAGGTGCAATATCAGTGGAACTTCTTTCTTTCTCTCTCTCCCTCTCTCTCTCTCATTCTCTTCCTTCCTTCCTTTCTCTTTCTTTCTTTCTTTCTTTCTTTCTTTCTTTCTTTCTTTCTTTCTTTCTTTCTTTC
>LOEQ01008824.1:45742-86650 GCA_001685075.1 Bramus lutescens
CACCATAGAACCTTCAGCTGGCGATGGATGAAGATAGAGACAGAGACCCACATTAGAACACTGAACTGAGCTCCCAAGGTCCAAATGAGGAGCAGAAGGAAGGACATCATGAGCAAGGAAGTCAGGGCCAATTAGGTTTTCTGATCTTAGAGTAGGCCTTAGCAGTGGAAACTACTGGTGCACAGACTCTTTGCCGTCCCAGGTTGCCCAGGTTGGAATGTCCTGTTTTCACTTAAGACAGGGAAGCCAGGCGTAGTGGTGTACGCCTTTAATCCCAGCATTCAGGAAGCAGAGGCAGGTGGATTTCTTTGAGTTCCCAGCTTACTTGGTCTACATAGCAAGCTCGAGCCTAGCCAAGGCTACATAGATCCTGTCTCAAGCGAGAGAAAGAGAGAGAGCAAGCACGAGCGAGCATTTACATTTTTTTCAGGGTAGTTATCTGAAATCATTTATTTTGGTCGAGAACATTAAGTATTAATGGATATATGTATTTAGGTGGTTGACTAATATATCGTCATTTAGACTAAAAAAAAACATTAAATGTGAAAGATAAGTACAAAATATGTCTTATAATGTGTAATCTATAATTGGTAAGGATGTAAACATCGATGAGTGATTTGCATGGATGAAGTCAGTCTTCTTTCCAGATGTTTGTGTCTCTTAATTTGTTAAAGTGCATTGTTGTTATGGTTGTGTGTTGTTCTTGTTCTGAACAACATTGACCTCACTCTCCAGGTTAAAAATGCTTCCAACCATTAACCTGTAATTTGTGCTGTTCCTTTAATATGCTGTAAGAAGAAAGCTTGAAGCCATCCTGACAGCAGGAACTTTTTCATTCTACCTTTCCTCAGGTAGAATTTTCTCGCTCTTGCCTCATTGCTTTTTCTATGCTGGGGAAGAAGAGAACTGTAATGTCATGCTTAGAAGTCCCTGAGTGACATCATAGTCTGTGTTGATAAAATCCAGTCTTTCCCAATTTTTGGTGCTTGTCTACATTTTCATTTCATCTACAAATATGCATGTCCTCTCCACGAGACTGCTTACAGGAGATCATAGCTATCTCTGTCCCCTCTGAACAGAATTGTCTTCCTAGTAAACATTTTGCCCTTGCAACCTTATGAGAAAGATTTTAAGAAAGACCTTTTCTTTTTTTGAGTTTGAATTTGTACAGGCGTCCCGTCTCTTGTTTTCCCTGATCCAGTTGCACCAATCCATTGCGCACTTAATGTTGTCAGTTGGGAGTCAACGGTTTGCTTAAATATGTCTGCCCCAGGCTTCTGGGTTTCAGGTTTGCTGGTACAGCACATACTACTAAAATCTATTTACTAAATGCATTTTGGGGAAAGGGTCCAGGCTTGAATGCTGAGTCACGATAAGCAAAAATATGTTTAGTTTGTCTCTCAGTACCAGACAGCGTAGAAAAGAATTACCATTATTACTTTTGAAAATGTTTTCCTTATTTTTTTTAGTTTTATGTGTTTTGGTGTTGTACCTGCATGAGTGTCTGTGTAGGGGTGTCAGAACTCCTGTGAGTGGAATTACAGACTGAGCTGCCATATGGGTGCTGGGAAGTGAACCAGGATCCTCTGGAAGAGGAGCCAGTGCTTTGAACTGCTGACCCATCTCTCTGGTGCCAGCATTACTACTTTTATTTGTTTAAGGATGAAGTAAAAATTGATATTGGATAGGAATGATACCCTAGTTATGATGGAAAAAAGTCAATCTACTTTAAGATGGAGGAATGAGAAGGTCATGCCCAGTAAGGGTTATTCTAGAACTTCATTTTGAGGTGCAGTGATTTGCCCAGTCATATGGGTAGAAAGGGATGAACTGGGACTACAAACCAAGTCTTTTGTTCATCATATTAGTTCACTTTTACTCCCTTTATCCTAATTCTAAATCCAATTTAAAAAATTACATTTATTGTGTGGGCGTGCATGTGTGTTAGTTCACATTCACACATATTCATGCTCCTGTGCCAGAGTGTGTGGAGGTCAGTTGTGGTAGTGGCTTTACCAGCATGTGGGTGCTGGGGAGAGAGCTTTGTCAGGCTGGCAAGCAGCACCTTAACCCACCGAGCCATCTTGTTTCCTTCTCCCCCTTTTAAAGAGTCTCATTGTAACCTAGGGTAGCCCAGAACTCAATGGGTTGCTGAGCTCAGGCTGACCTGAGATCTTTGCAGCTCCCGTCTCAGCTTTCTGAGTGTTAGGATAACAGAAATAAGCCATCAGTGCCTAGCCTCTAAATCTTAGCAGAGGTTTTCCCATCACATGATGAGGTATGAGAGAGGTGGCTGTATTAGGAGATATTAAAGTTGAAAGTTTTTGTGGGTTATTTGGTTGAGTGCTAAAACTTTTTCAATTTGTACAATTAAATCCTGAAAGTGCAAGTAGCTTGACCCTGTCTCTGTTCAAGCTTCTGACTTCATGTTTGTGTGTTTCTCACTCTCTTGCGGAGAAGTCTGCTTGTGCTTTCCTCCTCCTCTGAGTCCCTGGCTGCCACTCCTAGGGACCTAAAGCCCTTGAGTGACTGAGAAACGTGATACTTCATTTTGGAAAATGGGAGAAACTGGGCTGCAGCTTGCACTTCATTGTTGGGAGCCTCTGGTTACCATATGGAGATCCTGCACAGTTTCTTCTGATGTAGAAGAGAGGTCTTGATGGAATTGGGTGACAGACGGGTAATGGCATGGCTAAAATTACATGTGTAGCTTGTGTGTTGTGAGAAGAGCTGCTCTGATTACTCCTCTGATAGTTTTTTTAGGAACAAAAAATGATTATTGTAGATTTATGTTTCAAAACGTCAGTTTTTTAACTATATGCTTAGTGTAGCAGGCCTGATCAGTAGTTCCAAAAGGCTTTTTGTTTTACAAGTGGTCAAAGAAATAAAATCAAAAGAAACCATTCATTGTTTCTTGTTAGTTCCATGTAATTTTATACCATTGATTGATTGGTGTGTAAATGTGATCTTTAATCTGTACTTTCATATTTGATGGGTTTTCTTTTTGCTAGTTTTTATACTCTTGGCATTATTATCCAATGTTATAGAGGATAGTTACTTATTTTTAAGTGGACATGAAGTTGCTTATCATTTTGTAAGTAGTGCAGTTTGTATATTTAAGGTCCTTGGTGGTGTTACCAGAATGCCACTCCTAGTCGTGTTCGGAAGTCTGCAGTTACGGTATTGCCATCTTTTCATCATCTTTTTCTTTCTATAGACTAAAGGCCCATGGGAGGAATGACAGCATCAGAGGGTATGACGGTTTTGTCAGTTTCAAAAGCTCTTGCTAGATTTGCTTTAGAAAGATTTGTACTTTTTCCAGCAGAATTCAGTTGTCTAATTTTGTCAATACTTTCATGACCTTTTGTTTTGAGTTTATCTTTTTAAAAGATGAAAGTAAGGGTTTTTTATTTAACATTTAAAGGCACATGCAAGTTTTATTTTAATTTTTTTCTCTCCATAAATAGGTTGACCTTGCTCACAAATTCATGGAAATTTTTGTGTTAGCATTAACAGTGAAATACTATCTTTTGTTATTTTTTAAATATTTATTTATTAAGACAGTTTCATGAAATCTAGACTGTCGTTGATTCTTGATCCTTCTTACCCTGCCTTCCATGAATTATAGGCATGTACCAACATACTTGTCTTATTTTTTAGTACTGAAGACTTGGTAGCTTTTTAGAATTTTATTAGACCCATTGGCTATAAAAGACCTTGGTAATTTGTCTTTGAATTGTGAGGGCTGAGAATGATGGTCCCCATCATCTGAAGCATGGTGCTTATTTCACTTCCAGAGCCATCGTCCTATTTCAGGTCCCTTCATATGCTGGGATTATAGGCATGAGCCATATTTCTGCCTGGTGCTTATTTTTGAAAGATGAACTATGGGAACAAATATTTATTAGAACATTTAACAGGATGCCTCTCAACTCTTTAGACTTATATCCCTATTACTTTTTAAATATTCTTGAGTATCTTAATGGACTTTTGCTTATGTGAATTACAATTTTTGATATTTATCAAAGTACAAATATAAATTTATCGATTGCTTAAAGTAACAAATTTATAATATATTAAAATTGTGATAAATTTTAAGTAGACCAAAGCTTTCATGAATGTAGTATATTTGTTTAAATTTTTGTTATTCAGGGTTGACCAGAAGGTCATTTCTGACTTGAACTGTTAATTTTAAAAAGCTACAAATCAAAATCTTGTTATCTGCTCTTTTCTTTTGGGGGGGGGTAGTGATTTAGCCTACACAGATAAGAGAGCCCAGAATAATAGTTACCAGATAAACTACACTAATACCTGGCACGCTAGTGTTTCTTACTTCTACTCACTGGCTACATAGAAGGTAGATTCTTGGTAGCATCGTTTTATGGATGACACATAAAGGGATCTGCTGAAGATAGTGTAGGTAGCTTTAGCAAGCAGTGCACAGGGATCTGCTGAAGATAGTGCGGGTAGTAGCTTTAGCAAGCAGTGGACAGGATCTGGTCTGTCTTTAGAAGACACTGTTACAAATGTGTATTATCTTATTGCTGTGCTAAAGATTGGACTTTCTCTTCTGGGCATTTGAAAGATAAATTTAAAAACCAAACCAACAGTTCCTGGCAGGTGAAGTTTTTCTTTCGTTTACCTTTTCATGTTGACTAGTAGCTTAATTTGAATACGGTTGGAGGATTTGTTGGTCTTAAAAATACCCTGTGATATCTCTTAGAGAATTGGCTGATGTAACAGCATAGAAATAGATTAAGCTGTGTTTCTTATAGAAGGTAATTGAACTAGATCATATGTGAAATAAAGTCTGAACTCTGAGGTAGAAGTGGAGATTGCAGTTATTTTTTGAGAGAGAAAAGACTGAGTAACCCTCTATAAGAGGTGGGAATGTAGAGTGGTGATTGGAAAGAGCTGAGCTGGAGTGTCCTCATAGTGCTTTGTTGTGTTCTTTTTCCATTGCTCTGTGATAAATTGTACCTAATCCTGTGACACATCTAATTCCTATCTGATTGTGTGCTTGTCAGTGGTAAGGGCTGAGTAGCAAGTATGAGTGAAGACTGCATAACCTGACACTGGATGAAGAAATAACAGATCATCTTCTGGGAAATAACAGATCATCCAGTTGAAAAGAGTGACCAAGAAAGACAGCCCTGGAATATCACAGCCATAACAGAATCGAGGGAAGTGCAAGTGAGGGAGACCAAGGACTATCGTCAGTTCTGGTTGATGTGCCCTCATGTGACAGTTTCTGTTGCTTCTGACAGCCCTCCCATCCCCATATTTTCTCAGCATTCTGTGGCTTCTTGTCTCTTTTTGTTTCTAACTTCTGATTGCCAGGGTGCTGATACTGGGGTGTGACTCAGCCTATTAAGAGATCAGCCAATCAGAATGCTCCTTCCTTTTTGGTGAATTGACCAGTCAGAAAACGTTATGTGTAGTCTTTGAGCTTAGCTCTTGTCTGGTGAGTTAGTTACTTTATGTCTCAGAGGGAATCTTTGGTTTTAGAGATTTCTGGTTGCTTAAATTGACACCTGGAGCTATGGAGTCTTAAAGACTACATCCATGAGAATGCCCCCCCATTTCTCTTTGTTGATTAGTAGCTTAATTTGAATATTAGTGGATCATTTTCTGAAAACTATTGGCCTTAAAAATGGCACCAATTATTGCAAAGAATCAAAAATCTCTGTTTTCTAAATATGAACATTTAAATAAATTTATGTATGGCAGATTGTTTTAAGTTTACTTGGTTAGTTCCTAACTTCTTTTTTTATTATTATTATTTAATAAGCTGGGGTCTTCCTATGTAGCCCTGGCTGGCCTGGAACTCAGAGATCTATTTGCCTCTACTTTTTGCTTGGTGAAGCAGAAGCATGGTGGTCCATAGGTTCCCTGTTTTTATGTTAAGCATTGAAAATGCCAGATGTGCTCATGGTAGCCTTGTGTGTTGCCAGATGTTTTATTCCAATCATTCTCCACCATTTAAAATGCAAAAGGAAGAACAATTTCTAATCCTATGGTTTTGGGTTGCCTGCCTTCCCGCCCCCAGCCACCTCCCCACACTAAAATATCATGATCTCTGATGAGTGAGCTGGTCATATACACTAGGGACGACAGAGAGGCAGCCATCAAAGGTTCTTTGACTAGTTCTTGTCATCATATTAATGATATTTGGTTGCAGCCTGAGTGCTTTGTGGTAATTTGAGAGCTTTCTCAGACCATTATGTCTTGGCAGCCAATGTTAGATTTGGAAGTTCCAGTTTTCTCAGACGACCACAGCTTATAAAAGCAGGAACTCTTCATAACAGCTCTTAAGTGTGTAGAATGGGGTTGATATTATTTTGGACAGAGTTGGTGGCCAGTTTACAGGAAACAGTCAGGTCGTATTTCTTTTCAAGGGGTGGAGAAATGGAGAAAACCATTTTTTCTTTGCCCTCCCTACTTTCTGCTTCATCATAGTGTGTTTAGCATTATTTTTGTCCTTAGCTAGAGTTATATACTTGTGTGTGTGTGTCCTGTCTTGCAGTCAGTGTTTCTCCAGGACTTTAGAACTTCTACATAGTTCATTTTTGAAATCCTGACTTTAAATACAGATCAAGTCTGAATGGAATCAGTTATCACCATTGATGGGTGAGCACTTGCTTGGCATAATACAGTGAACTAAACAATTCATATGTCTTTTGGGGGCATACATACAAGTGAGACAATACAAAAGAAAAGTATGTATATATGTAGTATCCCAGCTGCTGCAGTGATGTTGGGAGAGGTAAGGAGGAATGAGTGGAATGAGGTGGGGGATAGTGCTGTTTTTCACAAGGTGGTTAGGCAAGCTCTAATCGGAACTGATTCTTGGGCAGACATTTTAAAGGATAAGTGTGGTCTGTGCAAACTCTAGAAGAGAAAACTTTTTTATAATTAATATTTTTAAATTTAAGTTTTTAGTGTGGTATGGCATGTGCTTATTTGCATGTGTGTGTATGTTGTGTGCATTTGTGTGTGGAGGCCAGAGGTGGGTGTTCCTCAGTTGATCTCAGTATCTTCCTCAGTTGATCTCCACCTTGATTTTAGAAGGAGAGTCTCTCATTGAACCCGGAACTCATTGGTTCAGCAAGACTAGTTGGCCAGTGTGTTCTAGGGAGCTTCCAGTCTCCACCTGCCCAGCACTAACACTACAGATAGATGTTACTATGCCTAGCTTTTTATGACGGTGCTGTGGATCTGATTTTAAGGCCTCATGCTTATACAGTAAGTACTTTATTGACTGGGCCACCTTCCCATTCCTTAGTGGAGAGAATAAACATGGAACAGGGTGCAGACATCCTATTCTGTATACTTGGTCTGTTTTCAGAGTGATGGGTATTTTAGTTGAGGCATCAGAGGGAATGATTGGCAGAAAGTATATCTTGATGTGGGATTTTCCTTTGTATGTTGTGAATACAATTGGTTAATAAAGAATCTGTAATAAAGAATCTGTCTTGGGCCTGGCAGGGCAGAATAGAGGTAGCGGGGAAAACTAAACTAAATGCTGGGAAAAAGAAGGTGGAGTCAGGAGAAGCCATGTCGCCCTGCCAGAGATGGATGCTGGGGACAGAAATTTACCTGGTAAGCCACAGCCATGTGGCGATACACAGATTAATAGAGATGGGTTAATTTAGGATATAAGAGTTAGCCAAAATTACACTTAAGCTATTGGCCAAACAGTATTACAAATAATATGGTTTCTGTGTGATTATTTTGGGGCTGAGCAGCCGGAAACAAATAAACAGCTTCCTATTACAGTGTCTGAGAAGTGTGTTGGGTAGGGGGAGTTGGACCATTTATGGTTTGTGTAGACTCTGAAAGTTCAAAGCCACTGAAGAGTTTCAACTTTATTTATTTTTCTGGAGATTAAATTTTGGCCCTCCTAATAGCAAACTGCTGAGTTACATCCTTGGCTTTGCTTGTTTTAAGTGGATCTCTCTGCTGCTAAGTAGAGAATGTCAGCATTAGGGACAAGTGAGATCATTTAGCCAGCTGCAACAATAAATCCCGTTGGGTGATGGCATTGATTTTATACAGGAGTTGGGAGAAGTATTATATTCTGCATTCATTTTGAATACAGAGGCAATGATTTGTTGATGGATTGGATCTGGCATGAAAAACTGGAATAGAGTTGACATTGATAAGTAAGACTGCATAAGAAGCAGGTTATAGGGGAAAATAATTGATGAGTTTAATTTTGGATATGCTAAGTTAGCAGTGGGGGCTCTGTAGGTATCTGGGTAAAGGTCTGGGCCAGAGATACAAGTTTTCTGTGATTGGCAGATAACATTTAATGCCCTGAGAACTGATTAATATAGGTTAGGGAATGAGTGTGGCTGGGGAAGTCCAGAGATATCCCTTAAGATTTTAGAGTGCTGAGAAATAGACAGACAGACAGACAGACAGACAGACACACACACACACACACACACACACACACACACACACACACACACCAAGGCAGAAAGTAAGTAGTTTCAGAACAGCCAGGGCTATGCAGAGAAATGCTGTCTCAAGAAAGAAAAGGAAAAAAAAAGAGTAAATAGTATTCATGAATTCAAGTAAAAAGTTTTATAAGGGAGGAAGGTATAGTTGTTTGTTTTTTCACTCTTTGACTCTTTTACTCTTTTGGGGACCCACCACCTAGCTCCCAGATAAATCATACATGGAGTCTACTATTATTTATAAATGCCCAGCCTTAGTTTGGTTTGTTACTAGCCAGCTTTTCTTCACTTAAATTATCCCATCTATCTTTGCCTCTAGACTTTTATCTGTCTCTATTCTGTATACCATTCTTACACGGTGGTTTGCTATGTAGCTGGGTGGCTGCCCTTGATGTCCTCCTCCCCCTGTTCTCTTGCTCCTTCTTTTTCTCCTTCTGTTTATTCTCTTTGTGTTCCAGCCACTCCTGTGCTTTCTCCTGCCTTGCTATTGACCGTTCAGCTCTTTAGTAGACCATTCAGGTGTTTTAGACAAGCAAAGAATCACAGCTTCACAGAGTTAAAGAAATGCAACACATCTTTGCATCATTTAAACAAATGTTCCATACCGTAGACAGATGTAACACATCTTAAAATAATATTCCACAAAAGGGAGTGATCAACTGTGTCAGATTGATGCCTCATTGATGATTGTTAGATTTAACTGTTGGGTTTATGGAGAAGTGGTGGAGATAAGACTTGATTTTTGTTGATGAGGAGTCAGTTGGCAGAGAGGAATCTGAGATGGCAGAGTAGATAGTTTCCTAAAGGAATTTGTTAATCAGTGATCTTGAAAAAGTAGCGGTGGAAACATCTAGAATCAAGCAATGGTTCATTTTTAAAACTGTAGGTATTTTATAGTATATTTGTGCACTTAAGTTATATACGGTTAATGGAGTGATCCAATAGAGGAAAAATACAGGAGCCATTTCTTTGAGGCACTTATGAAGTTAATTTAAGCACTCTAGCTCCATCATTGCCACAGCTTGTCTTAGCCAAAGGGCTGAGAAACGAACCAGCATGACCTTTTATCATTGCTATAACAGACTACCTGACAGAACACTTAAGAGAGGAAGGACTGAGTTTGGTTCATGGCTTGAAAAAGTACAGTTGGGGGCTGGAGATATGGCTCAGCAGTTAAGAGCACTGACGGTTCTTCCAGAGAGAGGACTTGGGTTCAATTCCCAGCACTCACATGGCAGCTAACAACTGTCTCTAACGCCAAGATCTGACACTCTCACAGACATACATAGAGGCAAATAAAAAAAAAAAAGAAAAGTTACAGTTCATCATGGTGGTGGGAAAGGCATGCCCGCCAAGTGTGAGGCTGCAGGGTACATTGTGCCAGTTAGGAAATGAATTCGGGCTAGAAGCTCAGCTGGGTTGTATCTCACACCACTTCTTCAGTTAGATATCATCTCCAAAAGACCTGCAACCTGTCAAAATAGCACTACTGGTAGGGACCAAGCGGTCAAATACATGAGTCTACGAGTGTGAGGGACATTTTATATCTAAACTGTAACATAGGTCCATGCGTATGTCCTTGTTGTTTTTCCCCCAAAATAAATACAGTGACTACTTAGCTGAGAGTTGGATGGACAAATCCACCCCTTTCATTATTTTCTAATCGAGGGTTGATTCTCATCAGTTCAAAATTTAGTTTCTATACATAGGTGATTATATTTTAATTATACTGAATGAGCTTGGTAGCCTCATATTCACTGACTTTATTTTTCAGCCGTTTTGCTCATTGTTTGTTCTGTTGTAGATTGTAAAGATTTGTTAATCTGATGTGGTAGTTTTACTCTGAGGTATCTCTTAAAATAGAAGTAAAATTAAAAACTAAAACAACAAAATTTAATTGACATATAAATAAATGCTCTACTTTTTAGAGGAAAACGGGATGACTTTTTTCACCACCTCTTTTTTTCCCTTGTATGCCTGACATGTATATAACCGCCTGTGATTTTTTTATTGACTTTCTTTTTTTCATTTTCTTTATTATTATTAAAAAATTTCCACCTCCTCCCCNCCCTGCCCTGTGGGAAGTCCAAGGTCCTCCCCCCTCCACCGAGGTCTAGGAAGGCGAGCTTCCATACAGACTAGGCTCCCACACAGCCAATATGTGCAGCATAATCAAAACCCAGTTCCATTGTCCTTGGCTTCTCAGTCAGCTCTCCTTCCTTGTCTGCCGCATTCAGAGAGTCTGGTTTGATCACATGCTCCATCAGTCCCAGTCCAGCTGGACTTGGTGAGCTACCATTAGATCTGCACCATCATCTCAGTGGGTGGACGCACCGCTCGCGGTCCTGATTTCCTTGCTCATGATCTCCCTCCTTCTCCTTATTTGGATCTTGGGAGATCACTCCAGTGCTCCAATGTGATTATTGAGATGATCCCTGGGATGATGAAACTCAAATTGTCCAGGGTGCATGCTCCTTTCAGCACTTTGCAGCCTCCTGTGGTTTCTTTTTGTTTAACGGGTCATCATTCTGCTGGAGCAGCTTTGCAGTTGCTTCCTAGTATTCTCCACAGGGCCAGGTTTCACACTTCCTCCTTAGCACTGACCTATTTTCTTGACTTCAGGGTTTCTGAATCTAATCAGGTCCTATTTATTGAGTCTTCTGTGACTACAGAAATTACTTTCCCTTCTTTTATGCCTCTTATTCATTCTGTGCCCACACATGTTTTAGGGATAAAGAACCATTTTCTTGAGAATTTAATGCTTTTCATTTTAGGATTATAAGGTAAATACAGAAAATCCTCTGTGAGCTCCTTTGCTTATTGTCTGTTGTGGTTCTAGGACAATGAGACATTGGACATGGACCATGGACTTTTGCAAATGCTAGTCCTTCCTCATTTTCTAAGCATTCATCACCATCTTAATACCTCATTAAATTGCTCCCTTTTTTGTTGTTGTTTTAGATAGGATCTCATAATGTAGTCAATGTTAACCTTAATTACACTGTCTGGAGTTACAGGTGTCTTTGCAGGAAAGTTTGCTTTCCTGACTGGTCTCTGTTTGCTCCAGTATACTTGGTGGAGTTTTGTTAATCTTATGACTAAGTAAAATATCAATATTGACCCAGTTTTTATTGACACATTTAGCTGGGCATTTATATAATTTAGCTTGTATGTGCTACACTGAAATAAGCAATATAAATAACTGTGTGTGTGTGTGTGTGTGTGTGTGTGTGTGTGTGAGAGAGAGAGAGAGAGAGAGAGAGAGAGAGAGAGAGAGGAGTGTGGGCAAGTATGTGCCACAGTATGTAGGGCAGAGGGCTTCTGATACTGATTCTTTCCTTTGGCTCTGGGTTCTAGGGATGGAATTCAGGTGTTCGGGTTTGCACAGAAAGTGCTGGTATAACATTCTTAAAGACAGAGTTATACATAATAACCTTAGGGAACGAATTCTATATTTAAATATTCTTGTCAGCAAATAGTAAGATTTACTGAGAATTTTATTATGTATGTCAGATATATTTGTGTTTGAGATTTTCCTTTCGCTGTTCTCATTCATATTCATTCTCTTGCCCCTTCATATTTCTAAGGATATTGTCCTTAGTCATCTTCCACTGTGAAATTCAGGCTGTCTTAAAACCTTCCTTAAGCGTGATCTACCTCCTAACAGCTTCATTAGTGCTTGTCACCATCTCATAGGTCACTTAGATTTCTCTGCAGTCTCCTGTCTAACAGAGTTACTGTGTTCATTTATAATTTGCCAGACATTTTTGGAAGCTTGCTGTGGTCTTTCCTTGTTAGTTAATAATGAGAGGCAGAATAAGAGAAGGCTGCATCTGCAGATGATTTGGTACCATGTGTGACCCATAGTAAAGTGTCACGGTGCGACGCCTAGGGGACCGTGGGAAGATAGGAAACAACCAAAGTGTGGTTCTCACACACCACTCGATACAACCTTTGACAGCGTGTAGGTCTCCTACAGTTTACCTGAAGTCTGACAGTGTCTGCCTACAGGCAGCATCCGATCCCACCAGGTGAAGGTTTAGCTTTCTAAGACCTACTACAGATGCCCATGACAGGCACCCCTTTGTGGCCTTTGCTTATGACTGACAGGTTATATAAACTGGCTTTCCCTGACTCCCTCCTGGAGTTTATTTAATTTGCTCATAGTTGTTATAAAGACCATTGCAGAAGATTGGATGAATAGTCAGATGGCTAGAGCAGGCACATGGATGGTGTTCGTGGCCTTTATGTTCTTTCTGGGCATACCTCTGTTAGGCAGCTCTTCATGTCCAGCACTCCAGAAGCTTGGTGAACTGTGTCCCTTGTTTTCTTATGGAGGTGTCATAATGTGGGGACAATTGATTATATTGTTGGCCTTTGGTGATCAGCTTGACCTTTAGCCCCTCTCTGGAAACTTAGGGAAGAGCTGAAAGTCCAACTTTCTAATCATCATTTTGGTGACTCAGCTCCAGTCCTGAGGTCATATAAGGGCACTGTCTCTCCGTTAGCACACAGAGGAAGTACTCATCACTGGAGATTCTGGGGCTTTTAAGAGCTGTGTCTGCCAGGAACCCCGGGCTCAGACCCACTCTATGTATTTCTCATTATACCATAATGTCTCAGGCATCTTGGCGGAGCGAGTATCTTTCAGATATATATTTCTTGACTTTTACTTTTGTTGTCACCTGCCACTTTTAGGTATTTGTTGTTATTTTTACACAATTTTAAGTCCTCTTAATAGCTCTGGTCTTAATTATCTTGTCATTCAGTTTAGGAAATACCTTATCTTCAATGTGTTTTTCTTGGGGAAAAAGCTATCTGCCCTCTTCCTTCTGTTCACAGTATAAACCCAAACAGCACCACCTGGACTCTGTGCTCTGCTCTGTAAACCTTCCAGCCAGCAAAGCTTTTTATATTCTCTTTTAAATGCATGCTATATTCTTCCCCTTTTTCCATCATTTGAGTCATCTTTTCTCCTGCCCACGGTCTTACCTTTACTTTCTCAAGTCCACAGTGAACCTTTTAGTTCTTGGTACCCTCTCTTCTCTTGCCTTCAGAGGCATCACTCAGTTCTCTTTCCCCTATTCTTTTCATTTGCTTTATTGGCCTTTAGTTCTGTAATCATTTACTTTCTTGGGTAAGTTTGATGCAGACGACTCAGTAGCTCCCTGACTTTGTTCTCTGGTCTCTCGTTTGTCATTAGTTGTTCAATTTTCATGGTTCTATTTCTTCTCCATTTCCTTGGATTGTCTCTGAATAGACTACTGTAAAATGTCCTTTCAGAGTAAATCTACTTAGTCTCTGGTTTTCTGTATAATTTGTGTTCAGGAAATGTGTTGGTTATAGCAGAATACCAAAATCTAAAGTATTTTTGTGTTGACCCCCTAGAATAGTACTTGAGCTATAGGCTAGATCTTCTCTATCCACAAAAGATTACTTTTCAACATCTTTATAGATACACTGTTATAATTTCTTTTTCTGAGAAATTTTATTTCAGGAATAGGGATATTATTTGCTAAGATTATTAGAAAAAAGCATGGGATCTGATTTACGGTTGGGAGAATTGCTGGGAACAATCTTAACGGCATTAAAAAGAAGTTTATTTTTAATTTCATGTATTTATGTGTGTGTCTGTGTGAGTTTATGTGCACATGTAGAAGGTGTTCTAAGAAACCAGAGGGTGTTGGATGCCCTGAATCTGGAGTTATGGAAGGTTGTGAGCTGTCTGCTGGGGGTTCTGGGAAGCTGAACCTGGTTCCACTGTTGAAGCAGTGAGCGCTCTCAGTCATCTCTCCAGCCCCAGCAAGGCTGTCTCTGTAGTAGGATGGAAAAGATACTAGAAGCTTGCAAGTAACAACTTGGCTTCTAGTGCCCTAATGTGAGGTCAGGATTAATTAACTGTAAGAAGATTGTGAGACTGACAGCAGACAGAAATGTGAGCTTCGGTGTGGAGTATTTTAAGCTAATTCTTGAGTAATACCTTGAAGAGAAGCTGTTTAGCTGTCAGTTAATAACCAAGAGAACTCCGTATACAGCTGTAGCATGTTCCTGAACAGTATTGACATAGTGTCCTGATTCATGAGAGGTGTTCATTATCGTAGCGCCATTCATTATCGTAGTTCCACATTACCCTTAAGATGAAGTTGAAGCATTGAACTCCCCCTGGAACCTGGGTGTAGGGATAGAAAAGCTGTTGAGTTTCTGGAGACTTTTATTTGATTACCAGCAGTAACTTACATATAATTTGTCTGATTTGTAACATTGCACGTTAAAATACTTTAAAATTGAAGAGTTGTTTGGCATGGTGTCACACACTGAATCCCAGCACTTTGGAGGCTGAGGTAGGAGGTTTCAAGGCCTGACCTACATTGGTAGAACCTGTCTCATTGACATGACAGATGTATGGATTGGATAGAACAGTCATAGAACATTTATATTGTCTGTGGGTGATGCTGGAAAAAATACTGTGTGGAATTAAATTATTCATGAAAGTGAACTCAGGTGTAATGGTGATTTAGGTTTGTATAACCTTTTGAGGTTAGAGAAGCTAAATCTGGAAGGTTGATTGAGAAATACGAAGTGCAGCAAGCCAGCCGGCTGGTCACTTCTTTGTATTGGCCATTAGATGGCAGTGTCATCTAGTTAGTTGGTTTTTGGAAAAGTTTGTAGGTTGTTGGGTCTGTGTTTTAAGGATTACTTAGAAGGAAACAGTTTCTTAGAAATTTATATAAAATGTTTCATATCATATGTGTTTAGGTTTAGGTGTTAGTTAGTCCTCAGTATGTTTAAATGGGCACATTTTGAAGGAGAATTTTGGTGCAATAGAAATTAGTTGTTCTTTGAACAGTGTGGCTAGTCAACTCTGTGGATTGATGTCTGCAGTAGAACAGAGCTAGGCCTGCCGTTTATGTCACTTTCCACACCCTCAGGAAGTGCTCTGCCTGGCTGTGGGTCCTCTGAGGATGACTCCTGGACTTCATGGTGCAGTGCAGGCTCCCCACACTGTCTCTGTGACTCAGGAGCATTTCCCATGGTATGTGCACAGACCTAGATGTGTAACTGAAACACTTGCTTTACTGTGTGTGATTCCCTTTTGTATGTTATAGGCAGTTGTTCTTGTTGCAGGGACTCAGAAAAGACTGCTTCAGATATTAAAATAAGTTTTAAGAAACAACTGAACATTAGTAAAGCTGCTGAAACTGTAACTGTTTTAGGGTCTGTGCTGATTTTCCTTTTGTAAAACACAAAATGAAAAACGTTTATTTATTTAAAATAAATTCTGTTGATACAGTTGCCAATTTGTTATAGGGTTGCTATAACAAAATATTTTAGACAAGTAATTATATGAGTGGAAATTTATTGTTCATAGTTCTAGAGCTTGAGAAATCCAAAATCATTTTCCTACAGATCAGCTGTTCAGTGAGAGCTCTCTTTCTCAGGGATCACACTGTGTGTCCTCACGTGGGAATGATGGAAAATCAGCTGACTTGGGAAGAGCAGCAAGTACTCTTAGCTCTGAGCCAACTTTCCAGCTCTCTTGTTCTTTAAGGACCACTGACTGTGGTCTGCATAATTTGTTTGGTCTCATCACTTTCAGTACCCAAGGAGAAGTCTATATGTAACTGGTTGCTCTGGCTAGATCTCTGGGGATCACAGGCGCCACCATGTTTTGTTTTCTGCACATTTCTTTCTGAGGGTCAAGCTGACTTGCTTTTCTCCCTCAGTCTGTGCTTCAGAACTTTCTTACATCAGCTGGTTGTGGTCCATGTGTAAGTTGTGCCCTCACATCATGCTTCTATTTAGAAAGTTGTTTTTCATTTTCTACTATTAACTTCTTAGCCATCTCATTTCTTGAGGTGGCTAGAAGTATTTTATGTATACCATACTGGGACAAATTCTTGTTCTCTTTGTGATAGTTGACATCTGCTTTTTTATGTTTCATGACACTGCATTTAGGTGTGTTTGCATGAAGAAAAGTTATTTTATAATACAGATTTGGGGGTGGAGCAGGGGGTCTTTGTGAATTCAAGGCCAGCCAGTACTACACAGTGAAACCCTGTCTATAAAAAGAGATATGATTTCTGTCCATGTTATAATTCATTGTCCAAAGGTACTTCTGTTTCCTCACTGTGTGATGTTTTCTAATACACCTGCAATATATGTATCATTTGATTTTAAAATTATCTAATGTTTAATTATGTGTCTGTGTATGGGTTTGCAAGCATGAAAGCAGTGCCTGTGGAGGCTGGAAAAGGGCATCAGATTTGGAGGTGGAGTTACAGGCAGTTTTAAGTCATCTGTCATAGATGCTGGAAACTGAACTCAAGTCCTGTGGAAGAACAGTACATTCTCGCAACTGCTAAGCCATTTAATTTAATAGAAATTACTTAGCCTTTCTGTGTTTAGTATCTTCATTTTAAGAGTAAAGATATTAATTTCATACAGTAGTTTTGAAGATTTTGTATACATTAATAAGAAATTCTTAGAAGATTGGTTAACATGTGTTGCGGAAGCTCCTTCCGCTCCTTCAGCCAATAACCGCTGAGATACCAGCCCATTGGGGCGTGGTCTCTCTCTCTTTAAAAAAGCAGCAACTGCCCTCCGCGCACGCGCGCTCTCTCTCTCTGGCTTCCAGCTCCGCTTCCGGCGATTAGGCTCCTTTACTGACTGTTGGTGTTTTGTAAGTTTTACTCTTAAAATAAATACCCCTTTGAATCCCAACTGGTGTGGGATTGTTTATGACTTACGCCTTCAAACATGTAGAAGTATAAACTGCTGTTTCAGTTGCTGCTCTAGCTCATGGAGAGAGCCACTGGCTTAGGTTCTGTTGCCCCATCGATTCCTGCATTAACTTGACAGGTTATTTAGCTCCTCTACTGTATAATCAGAGTTATCTTTAAGGTCTGGGGGCACGTGAGGAGGTCAGCCACAGCCCCACGTCATGCTTTTTGGCTTGGGCAGACAAAAATCAACCAGTGTTTGGATACCATTATGGTGAGCGAGTACAGGGTTGGGAGTTGAAAGAGAGAAAGAGGCAATCTATGTGCTGGGGAGAGAGGCAGATCTTAGGGGATGAGGTCAGTGAAGAACGGGCTGACATGGATGGCCTGCTTGTATCCAGGTCTGTGGTGATTGCTGGGCATGGGCTGCTGCCGAGGGCCATGTTGTGGGCCGTGGTCCTGACACAGCACTGGGGGTCTCTGTTGATGTCTGTGACTCCTGATACTTCTGAGGACCATGTGGATGCCTGGAGTCTGAGCTGCCACCTGTGACCATGTTAGTGTCTGAAGACTATGCCCCCAGTGGGGTCATGCCAATTTGGGTGATTTGTGGTGCCAGCTAGGGCTACAATGACTTCTGGGCCTGGGCTGCTGCCAAGGACCATGTTTGGTCCTTATGTAACCAATATCTGTGTCATTGTCCATGACTCATATTGCCACCAAAGGCCACATGACTGTCCAGGATCCATGTTGGTGTTTGAAATCTGTGCTGCTGCTGAGTCCATACAGATATAAGTGAGAAGTGCTGCCACCAAGGGCCATGGCATCGTATGGGCACGAGCATATTATACGTGCAAAACATTTGGTTAAATCTTAACACTCCAATAAATCATACATAAGAGTTGATGAAATAAACTTGGGCTAATGACTATCTATACTGTCCATGGAAGTCTTTCCACTGGATCTAGTTTTCAGTGTATATCCCCACACCTCCTTTTTATAACATTATTTATATCGTGTGTGATATAATGTCTACTCTTTGCTATATCATTCTCTTTATGAATATGACATTCATGTGTGTACTGTATATAATAATGACATACCAAAGATGCCTAGTAAATAGCAAAGTAAATGTGTGGTGATGTGAGGAACATTGTACTAGTGTTTTGGAAAGTATTTAGTAATTCTGCCAGGAAAGAATGTTGTTCAATGTACATTTTTAGGTATGTATTTTAATTTCAGCCTATGTTTTATTCCCTGTAGGAGTTAGAATTTAGATGTATAGAATTCATAGAGAATGCTCTTGCTTCTTTAGTTTCTTGCTTCCTTTGCTTTCGGGGATTTGGAGATTATTTAACTACAAAATAAGACATCTTACTCCAAATTTCCATAGCATTAGGTTAAAAATTATGTATTGTATAAACTTCCAGTGAGAATTAAGAGAGTGACCTCAGATTAACCTGGTCACCATTTTTTTTTGCAGCATTTGTTGAGCACCAGTGTAAGTAGTTATATATATATACTTACATAAAGTATGCTTATCTTTAGCTGCTGCCTCTGGCTTGGTAGTGTGTGTGCTGTGATGGGCATGCAGAGACTGTTGAAAGGAGGTTGAATGTTCCCTCATGTGGTCACTAGGCTGCAAAATAATCTTTTCTTCCTCTACTTTTTGTGTGATCCAACTCAGTCCTAATTTTCCTGAATGTTCTAAAAAATCTTTTACTGGGAATTTGTTTAAATTAGGGATCCCTTTGAGTTCTGCACATTCCATTTGCTTAATTTGTTTCTTCTGAATTTGTAGCAATCCCTCTTCATCTGTTAAGGAAAAACTTGAGTCTCCTGTAGAAGATTTTCACAGACTAGATTTAATTGGTTATGTCCTGTGTTGCTTAGAGTTTTTCTGTTACTAACCTTTCCTGTAAACTGGCAGGTGACATGTCTAGAGACCTGTGTAGCTTCAGATTGTTAGAGGCAAGGACATTTCATATGTGATTTTATGTATTTCTTTTCATTCATAACAGGATGTCAGGATTGATTTCACTCTAGGTGTTCTTTTACTGTGTTGGAGCCTGTCAGAGCTACTAAAATTTATTTTTCTGTGAAAATAAAGTATTCTGTCTAAATTTGGCAGGGTTCTCTGGGTAAATGGGATGAATTGAATATATATATATATATATAGTAAAAGTATTTGTTAAGTTGCATTCCATGATAAGGATTACATAGTTCAACAATGATTGCTTTTTTGCTGGGTAGGCTTGGAAGTCTGGAACTGCTCAGTCCACAGAGCTGGATGGTTTAGCAGCTTCAGTCCAATGCAGGAGGCTCGGAAGCTCTTGGAGAGTCTCACTAGTAGGTCTAGTTTGGAAGGCTAAGAAGCTGGAGTGTGATGTCAGTTAAGAGCAGCAGGGATGGACACACTTGCTCAGGGAGAAGCAAAGACAAGGAGGCAGCACTATCTTTTCCTTGGACTGAATGTCCTGGAGCTCACTCTGTAGACCAGGCTGGCCTCAAACTCAGAGATCCACCTGCTTCTGCCTCCCAAGTGCTGGGATTAAAGGCATGTACCACCACTGCCGAGTTTACACAATGTTTCTTATTTAGGTATTTATCCAAAATATATAGAACAAACTTAGTGAGGTAACATATATTAAGTTGAATCTACAGAGTGTGTGTGACACTAGTGAATTCATATCCTAGTAACCATCCATGTTAAAGTCACTCGTGTTACTATTCTCTTCTACACTTGATTTTTTTGTAGCCCTGCTCTTAACTGGCCTTGCTCTTAACTGCTTATTTAATTAAGTTTGGGGGACTTTGTTCTAGCAAGCCTGATATAGACCACAATATTAAACTGTTGCATGTTGAGATTTGTCAAGCACCAGTGTATATGAAGTCTGCATTTATTTGTCATGCCTGTATATCTCCTTATTCAAGTAATGCAAAGATAATTAGGCTTGAATATTATTCCATCAGTGGCTCCTGATTCTTTCCTAGCCTATAACATATTAATGAAATTTGCATGCTCCATAGTTGGCACACCTGAACTCTGGTAACACCTGGGAGGTAATATGCTCGTTGACTGGGCAGGGGAACTTCTGATTCCACTTCTTGTGCCAGTATTCTTGCTGCCCTCTCAATTCAAAATACAGCAAGTAATACACTTTGACTTTACATTGACTAAGATGGTGAATGTTCCTAAATCACAAATTCCCAGACCCTAACTTGGTGCCATTTGACTAAAAACTACATTGTAGTAGGAAGAAAAGTTCAAGCTGATGTAATAATAATTGGGCTTTATATTGAACTTTGTGTATTCTTTTTAAAACCAAGAAGAGCCTGCAATGAAATGTACAATTTTAAATCTTTGAAGGCTTCTTTTCTTACTCAGTCATCATAATCAAGCATTTGAATCAGCTTACGTTGCATAGGACAGCCAGGAAAACTGGGCAAAGAGGATGTGAGGGGAAGCAACTGAAAAAAACAAATTAAAAAAACAAACCAACAAATCACTTAAAATTATGGTGTAGAGTCTGAATGTGAAAACAAGTTTTAGACATGACTGCTTATGCCTGTTTAGCTGTTAACTTTGTTCAGTTAATGGCCCCTAGACTAAGTAGCACATTTTTGCTTATTAAATCCCTAAAATTCAGGCAATTTGTAACCTGAAAAGCTACTTGCAGTACTAAATAAAGAAGGTGCATGGGTGGCTTCTGAGAGGATAATGTAATGGATATGGAAAGAGTTTGCAAAGGGGCAGGCTTGATTGTTCTCCTGAAAAACCTAACACCCTGGCCCTGTAGTCTTCAAGCTTCTCCTTCCTTTATGCTTGTTCCGCACTGATGGTGTGCCTCCCAGTATAGTTTGTTCCTTTGTCTTTGAAGGAAGTCTGTACTGACCCTGAAATCAGAAGTTAATTCAAATCATCTTTGGTGGTTTATGAATATTATTTTATTTTTTAGACTTGAGTTAGCTATGCAAGATTGTTGATGGAGGGAGGGCC
Source organism: Bramus lutescens (assembly GCA_001685075.1). Lineage (NCBI taxonomy): Eukaryota > Metazoa > Chordata > Mammalia > Rodentia > Cricetidae > Bramus > Bramus lutescens. The sequence continues at coordinate 66,928 of LOEQ01008824.1, forward strand.
TGCTTTTTGTCCTGGCTGCCCAGCTATCTTACACCAGAAATAATCACACAAAAACTGTATTTATTAAGTTATTGCTTGGCTCATTATCTCTAGCCTCTTATTGGTTAACTCTCACATCTTGATTTAACCCATTTCTACTAATCTGTGTTCGCCACGAGGTCATGGCTTACCAGGAAAGATTCAGCATGCCTGATCTGACGTCTCCATGGCGGTTCTCTTACTTTGCTTTCTTCCTCCCAGAATTCAGTTCTGTCATCTCCGCCTACCTAAGTTCTGCCCTATCAGGCCAAGCAGTTTCTTTATTGAGTAACCAATGAAAGCAACACATAAACAGAAGGACCTCCTACACCACAAGATGGGAAAAAACTGTCATCCTGTAATTAACTTAGTAATTAATGAAAAAGTGATAAACATGGTACTTATGTACATGCCCAGGAATATTTGCTCCTACTTCCTAGTTCTTATCCAGCTGCAGACTCCTTCTCAACCAAGAATCTTTTATTTACTAGTCTTTCAAAAAGAGCTTATATAGTTTTGAAAATTTTTTCAAATGTGTCATGCCAATTCGATAATTATGCCATAACTTTAAAAAATATAGAAATCAACTCAGGGTATCTCAGACATTTCCGAGCTCTGTGCCAGCCATTTTAAATTCCACATTAAAGCTGAGAACAGTATTTATTAAAGTATTCACAGATTATATCATTAGAGATGTAGCCAACATGAACTTTTTTAAATTGTTAGTGATTGCATTCTAAAGACATACCAGGTAGAGTACATCAAAAGCAGCATGGCTCTTGAACCAAGGCAGAATCACAATGCTTTTTTTATTTCAGAGCTATAAGGAAATGTAGGAGAAAGTTTCTGGAGCATTCGGACAGAAGGTATACTACCAGTGAAAACAGCAGGGTTCACACAGATATGCAGGTTTAGGAAATTGACATGAGGCATCAAAATAATTTCATTCTAAGACTACAGATCATTTGTTCTGCAAATATTTGTACATTTAAAACTCCATAATATTATTGCAGGGAAAATTACATTCAGAGTCTAACATTTCCCCCTCCCAGTTGGTAGACCCTGAAGCACTTTGTGTGTCTGGTTTCGAGTGCCTCTTTAGAAGCTGCTGGAAAACAACATGTATCGTGCTTATTTTAGACAGGAAAGTAAGGCTGGAGCACTAAAAGGCTAGCATTGTCTCCTCAGTCTGCTTCTGCAGGCAAGAAGTGCTGTAGTCTTTTCCCTGACACTACATGATGGAGTCTTTATTATGTGTTATTTAGCAATTGGAAAATGACCATTACATGTGCTGCACTGTCGTTACCAATTTCCTTACAGCAATTCTAAAACTGTGAGTATGGAAGCATGTTTTGTGATAAAGGCCATTATCAAAAATGAGAAAAAGCAGTTGTCTGGCATGGGTGTTATAACTGTTTCTTGTGATATGTAGGGCAAACATGGCTGCTTGATCTTGACTCTACTGCAGAATCTAATTTAAATTCAGTTTTTTTAGTACACTAATGTCTCAAAGTAGCCACTACTAAGAACAGGTCGACAAAACACTTTGTTCTTTTCAGTCTTGATGTACTGTTTATTAAAAATTTCAAGATTAAATTTATTTTTTACATTTTGCTTCCTTTATATAAGAATCATGAATAATTTTCTGCATATAATTAATGAATACATATTTATATATCCATGTAACTATACTTATTTAGCAACATTTCCTTTTTTTCTCCCCACAGATTCTGTCAAGTTTTAAGAACAAATGCATCTTATAGCTCATGGAAGAAAAAACACAAATCAAGACGTTTTTGGGTTCCAAGCTGCCAAAATATGGAACAAAATCTGTGAGAAGTACTCTGCAGCCAGTGCCAAATGGGGCCACTGTGGCTTTATTAGGGGCTTCCAAGAGCAGTAGTGTCAAAAGTTACATAAAAAATAATGGCTCTGATTGTTCATTGTCCCACTCATTTAATTGGAGACAAGCAAATAAATACCAACTTGGTTCACAAAATACAGCAGAACTCAGTAGTATTCAAAGCGCACATGATAAACTAATTGACCCTGAGCAACATGCATCTGCTCCAGGGACGCTTGATGGGGATGGGGTAAAGGGAGGTTTGAGAAGTACTTCCGTGTTGACGTCCAAATTAGCAAGACCATCTACCATGTTTTTGTCATCTACAGAGGAGTTAAGTCCAAAATCGTTTTCTGGACCATCTAATTTGGGTAAATTCACCAAAGGCACATTACTAGGAAGGACTTCATATTCTTCAGTCAATGCCAAGTCACATTTAAATACATTTTATAGGAACCGGTCACCTGGTAACATGCAGAAGCCAAGAGTGAACTCCTGTGCCACCAGGAGCAGTTCTGGAGAAAGTTTGGCACAGTCCCCAGACAATTCTAAATCTATTACTTGTGAAAAAATGGTAAGGTCACAAAGTTTTTCACATTCCATTCAGAATTCATTCCTTCCGCCTTCATCTATAACCAGATCACATTCCTTCAACAGAGCTGTAGACCTGACAAAGCCTTATCAGAACCAACAGCTACCCGTTCGAGTGCCTCTCCGGTCAGGTATGCTGACGAGAAATTCTCGGCAGTCAGAAGTACTCAATGGGAATGAACACTTGGGGTTTGGTTTTAATAGGCCTTATGCTGCTGGCGCAAAGAAATTGGCTTTATCCAATGGCCCAGGTGTATCTTCCACGTTGGGTTATAGGATGGTTCATCCCTCTCTACTGAAATCTAGCCGACCTCCATTTTCTGGGACTGTGACAGTTGATAATAATAAAAATTCACCTGCTGACATGTGTGTTGAGGAAGAAGCTATAGTTTTGGCAAAGGATGGCTCTACTGACAAGGACCATGAACTAGTTGAAAATGAAAGTTATAGAACAGACAGTGATCAGACTGTGAAACATGATTCTAAAACGCGGTACCTGAGTGATGATGTGGATGATATTTCCTTGTCATCGTTGTCATCTTCTGATAAGAATGATCTAAGTGAGGATTTCAGCGATGACTTTATAGACCTAGAGGACTCCAATAGAACTAGGATAACTCCAGAGGAGATTACACTCAAAGAAGAAAAGCATGAGAATGGACCGTCAAATGATAGATTGGATTCTCCTAAGGAAAATGAACAAATCTTCAGTAAAACTGATGAATGGATTGATATAAGTGTCTCTGGTAAGTATGAATATCCTTAATTCATGTGCTTTCTCTTAGCGGTCATAGCACAGCTCACATTTGGGGTTGTCTTCTGATAGTTCCCAAGATGCTATTTCACTGAGAAGACTAGTCTAGATAAAATGGAGCAGGACATCAGCTTTGTGACTTGTTTTGATCCTGTTTTTACCTTGTCTAGGATAGAATCAGTCCAAACTCTATAAACTTTGTTCTTTTGGGGGCTGTCTTCTTCAGGCTGATTCCCATGTGGTATAGGCTGTGCTTTCCTGATGGTCTTCCCTGCACTGTTAAACAGGACCATTCACTATAGCCATCATTGCACTCCGCTAAGAGCAAAGCCATAGCAGATATCAGTCAGAGGACAGGCTGTGTTCTTTTGAATACTTTTCTATCCTAGGGATCGTTTTTGGTTAGTAGTCCTTAATTTCAGTGAATCATTGTTTACTTTCATTACTGAGTAGAGAGAGTACCTATTAAACATTTCTTCTTAGACTTGGCCATGTTGGTACTAAGTGTGGGATGAAGGTTATTTGTTCAACTATCCTGAAAGATGAACACTGAAGGTAGTATACAAAGGCATGCCTAGTCAAGGGACTGACTATAGTGATGCACTGAACCCCTGCAGCTCTTCTAAAACAGAAGATGACTAGAACACTCTTTTTCCTGTTAAGAATGCATCTGTGAGGCTAAATAGTTTACAGAGAGGGAGAGGATTTCCTGAACAGTGATTACAATTCAGTATTCTGCCAGGCTGTGGCGGTGCACACCTTTAATCCAAGCACTTGGGAGGCAGAGGCAGGTGGATCTCTGTGAGTTGAAGGCCACTGTGGTCTACAAGAGCTAGTTCCACAACAGGCCCCAAAGCTACAGAGAAACCCTGTCTTGAAAAACCAAAACCAAACCAAACCAAAATAAAGTAAAATAAATATTGTGGGGATGTAAGAAATGTTGCAGAGTGAGTTTTATGTTTGCTACAGAATATTTAGCAGCTTATTTTTAAAACTCTGCCTCCTTTTTTGTTACATTTATTTGGAATTTGGAAGCAAGCTACAGTTCGGGTTTTTGAACAAAATGCTGTTATGATACATTGGATTATTAGAGCTTATATTTTAGAAATGAGAAATGATCATTTTGTAAATTCATGTTTTTTCTTTCTTTTAAAACCATTTGAAGACAGGAGTGAATGTGCAAAGCACACCTCTGGGAATAACTTGGTTTCACCAGATACGGATTACAGAGCTGGATCTTCATTTGAACTCTCTCCATCTGACAGCTCTGATGGAACGTACATGTGGGACGAAGAGGGCCTGGAACCCATTGGGAGTGTCCATCCTGTCGGCAGCTATGAGTCCTCTGAAATGAACAGCATAGTATGTATGGATTTGTGCACCCTTTTGGAGTTTTCTTCTTACTCTGTTATACAGGGACATATGATATGACACTGATAAATACTTTAAACCTAGAAATCAGCTTTCTTATTTGAGAATAGGAATTTGTACCCATCTGCTAATGGCTTCTAAAATGTGTAACTAAAACATCAAGTATATGGTATGTAACTTTTTTTTTTAGTGTACACACACACACACACACACACACACAATACATCCAGGCATTTGTGCTTACTGCATTGGTCAGGTTAACCTAAGAACATGGCTTTCAAGGAGGTGAAGGGCATGCATGGCCTGTAGTCATTTTTTAGTTGCTATATTGAGAAGTGCCACTGGTGAAGGGAGGTTAGGGATGGTGCTTAATAGCCTCGTTTCACAGAGAGGGTACAGAATTAGTGAAGTCGCTCTGTGACCAGGAATTAGCTGTTGGCAAATCCTGTGTTAGGTTGCGTTGATGGGCTACCGTTCTACCACCAACTCAGTGTGGCTTAATATAAGGGAAAGTTTCGGCCTTTGTTTTTGCAAAGTCTGTTGTAGGTCTGGGCAATCTCTGGGACACTTGTCTTTAGTGACCTAAGCTGCTTTGACCTTGAGCTTGACTTTGAAGCCCCTTCTTCCTGTGATAGAATAAGACAGTATCTTCAGTCATAGTCTTACAGTATTTAATTTGGCCTGCAAGTGGCACTGGGTGCTTTCACTCACAACCTGATCATGAGTGCTTGTCTGTGGTCCCACATAAATACTCAGAGGATAGAAAATGTAACCTCTGTTTCTGGAAAGAGGGAACTAGAAGAGCTGTTGGCAATAATGCATGACTCTTTTATAAGACATTACAAGTCACATGGATAATAACACATGAATAAAATGTAGCTGGTGTATTTAAAATGGCTCAGTGTAATTATTTAGGTTATAAAATAGAAATCCTCATACAATCAAATTGGTTTGTAGATATCCAGCATTCTAATTGTCTTTTCAGGCAGCATGACTTTCTGTGTTCATATAAGCCTGTGACATGAAGAAACCAGATATTTCCCAAGAGATTTTTAAGTTTTACACACATAAGGAAGCCTTTGTTTGTATATATAATTTACAGAATTTCTTTCTCTGTTTAGGTCAAAGTTACAGTTTAAGACTTCACTATGTTCTTTATTAATAGAGCTTTTAAATGTATAATTGAGGTTCTTATCAACATTTTGTCCTGTAGAAGACAGTTGTAGGTCACTTAGGCTGTTTTTGAAGGTTCATTATCATAACTGATAGAAGGTCCTTTTTGCAGAGTTTAGAATGTACATGGATGACCTTGGTGTTAAAATCCTTGAGTGCTTGTCTTCTTTACTGCCCTTGAGAATAACGATTGGAAGCAGCAAGTCTTTACTGTACTGTAGAACAAGATGGTGGCTCCTGATTTTTCTCTCTGCTTCGCTTTGAGTCTGGATTTCACTATGAGGCTTGTCTGTCCCAGAACTCTATGTGTAGACTAGGCTGACTTCAGATTCACAGGGATCTGCTTGCCTCTGCCTCCCAAGTGCTGGACTTAAAAGTGTACATTGCCTTGCCCAATTTTAATATTTTTCTTTATTGATTCAAGGGGAAAACAGTCTGAGAAAGGATGGATGTATCGGCAAAGTATGTTAAATTCTTTGATAGTGGATTCACTGTTTTTGATGGAAGTTCATAGTTTTTGCTTTGACTATTTTCAACTTTCTTGCTTTTATGATACATCTCTTAACTGTTTGGTCTTCGTTGAGATGCTCTGTTTCGGCCGATGCATTTTCTTTTCCCTCTTTTTGCCCAGATATCAGTATACTTTGTCAGTTTATTTGTTTACTTCCCTTCCTTTTACCGTAAACTTGCTTGATCCTTAGCAAATAATTTATTTAAAAAGAATTTTGTCTTTTTTTTTTAACCAAAGAGTTTGCTTTTGTGCCTTTGGTGTACTTCACTCTGACATCTTACTATTTTTACTTACATTGTCTTCCTCTTTTTGCTTTTACATTTTCCTTTTCTTTGCTAAAATAATTCCTGTTAATTCTTGTAACTTAACTCCAAATGAGCTTTAGCATGCTCTCTCTGTTCTTGGACCTTACAACAATGTTAACTCCAGTCCCAGTGAATATAAGTGAAGTGTCTCTAGATTGTATGCCAGTTGTCACTACTGATGCAGGTTAGAGGAGAGTGCCCACTGCCCTGTTGTGAATTTAGCCCAGGGTCTGTGCATGCTGTGTCAGCACTGCAGCACTGGGCTGCATCCCCAGTCAGCTCCCGTTTCCTTCAGCTGATGCTACTTTTAGAGCAAGACTTTGTATTTGAAGTAAAAGAGTGCTAAGGACACTTGGTGCAAGTTCTTATGTTGTCAAGGATAAACAGAGAACTTTCAGACCAGTACTTTGGAAACAGTCACTACCTGGAATTTGGCTGTTGGTTTACATGCTTAGTGTAGTACTTGTGTATAATTTACATTCAGTAAAGCACAAACAGCCCATGGACTTTCTGTGGCCTTGTCCAGATGGTTATGGGGAATATTCTGTCATCTCAAAAAATTCTTTTCTGTTCCTTTCATTGATCCTCTTATTCCAGAGAAAAGTTACTTCTTACCATGAGAAAGAGAGGAAAGGATGCTGGAATGTTTCTTCTGTCACTATAGATTAATCATACTGTTCTTAAACTGTATATAAATGGAGCTGGGCACATATTATTTTGTGTCTGGCTTCTTTTAATGAGTTGTAGCTTGTTTGTTTTATTGTGTGTGACCCTCTTTGCTGTGATGCCAAGGTTATTAAACAAGAGCACTACAGCATTGTGATGACCCGTGTGCTAACACTAAGATATTTGGGAAGTGAGGAGTTTCATGCTGGATTGATCGTACAGATGGAAACATCACCTCTCAGATTTAGAAGTTGCCAGTATTATTTCTGCTTCTCTTAGTTCTGCCAGATCACCCAGAGTTGCTGGTTAGACTTGTTGCCTCCTTGTCGGCTTCCTACTCCTTGTAATATGGAATCTGCCCTCTGGCTTTCATTTTCTACAACCTCCTCTCATTTACTTCAGTCAATCTGGTCACTTTACCTTCTACTTCCTGCTTCTTTTCTTGGTTGGCACTTTATTTTTCCTCATTGCTCATTTAGGTTTTAGGTTCTAAGGTCTCAGTTTAATCTTTATGGAAATGAATACCATGAAAGGCCCCATAAGTATTGCCATTCAATTAAAAGATAAATAGAAACTCCTAAACTGCAGATACTGTTTATTGCTGTTTAGTATTTTTCATGCATATTGTGACATAACATCTTTAGCAAGTGAGTTTCTAAGGCATCACGTGTCATAATAGCAAGCTGCCAGTAACTAGAAATGTCATGCCAGTGTAGATGGGAAGGTGAGGGACAGCTTACAGTAAGTTGAGACGGTCTTAAAATAGGTAGATGGGAATTTCAAACTTAATCTTCATCCCTCTGGCTGTTCCCTGATTTGATACTTCTGTTGATAATACTTTGTTCAGATGATTGAAATAATACCCACCAAACTTTTCAAATGCAAATTTCTCTTTATTTTGTACAGCTACTTTGAGAATGTGCAGACATTCATCTTTTCCAGTGTTAGGTCTGTTGATGCTTTTTTAATTGGAATAATATAAAGTAGAGCTATCTCTATTTTTTGTCTGCTTAAGGTGATCCATGTCACTGTGGATGGATAGGCATTACTCTGTATTTCAGCAGTATTGTTATTCAGATTGTTTTTGCTAGTAGTTCCTTCATGCCGGCTTCTGTATTTTTCTGAATGCCTCATTACTTTTGAACATTCCTTGTTTTGGCACCAGAAGGCTTTAGGTTCGTTTTGTAAAATATCCACTTCTAGAAATAGATTTGGGAACCCAAACTAATGACTAGATGTGCTTTTTGCATGTCATTGATTTTTAAGCATCATGCTAAAAGTAGGTGGGAGTTGTTATTTAGTATTCATAGTGGTGCCATCAACTCCACCTATTAGCACAGAGTTCATTCTAGTCTTTCATTTTTCTTCTTTTTAACTCTCTTCTCAGCTGAGAAACCTATACCATAACATGTATACATACTAGGATCGTAGTGTGTGCTGTAAATGTAACTATATGCGTGCATGTATGGATCACACCTTTCTTTTCAGCTTTATTCTTAACAGTTTATAGGCTAAATACTACTTTTCATGTTTCCTTTTTTTTTTTCAAAGTTCTCAACCTATCCTTGGTAGTTAGCAATTTGCCATAATGTTAAGGTTCATTAGCTACTGTCTGTATTTAACTTTAGGCTTTCTTTATGTCTTGATTTGCTTAAAGTATTTATTTAGTATCATTTCATGGATAAATTCCCATTTTTCTCATGGTAACTCATGCTACATTTTTTGTTGGTACATATTTATTCAGTCATTCTAGTAACAATGATTATCAGGATTATTTCTAATACTTTGCAATTATAAATTGCTATAGCAGCCATCTTAGAGCACATTTCTTTTTGTAATTTAGATAGATACTTATATCATCTTCTGTCTTTGCATATCAAAGTGCTAGTCGTTAATACCACTATGACAGCCACTAAATACATCACAGCTATGCTACTAATGCATTCATATTTCAGCTTATTAAGCATGTGTTAACTAAAATCTATCATCCACTGTGAAAGTATCGCAAACCTGTAGAAATTAAAGTAAATTTTTGAAAGGCTTAAAGTACAGTGAAGTACAACTTGGCTCCGGCTTATTGTTGATGCCACAGCCTACTATGTGATTGGCAGCCTCAGTTAGTTGCCATGTGCTGCATGGCTTCAGGAACTGACCTGACTGGGACAAGAAGGGAATGAAGAAAAAATAGGCACACAGGAACACTGGGACCAGCTGTACTGTGCTCACTCTGGTGGAAATGCCCCAAGGGCAGCAGGAGCATCAGCAACCTGCAAATTTAGTGCCTTTATTTTATTCATTTGAATTGATGAGGTGGGTTTACTGTATACAGCTGCATAAGGAGGTGGGTTTATAGTAATTGCCTGAACAAGAAAGTGAATCTAATTAATTGAAGAAGGTCTTTGTAGCAGAGCAGTCTCAGACTGCAGTCAATCCCAGAAGCAGAAGCTGTGGTTGATAGTTTCTGTCTACATTGTGAACATCCACACATGGGCCAGAGGAAGATTGGCAGTTCTCATGAACCTAAGGTATTGGTGTCCTTGGCATGGCACACATTCACTCAGGACATTCACTCTGCACCTTACACATTCACTAGGCCTTCCTAAACTCCCTACAAGAAGTCCCACTAATCATTCCCCAGTGATTTTCTCCTCCCTTTAACTTTAAGGGTGCTACTGTGTGCTTTTGTGCTGGTCTGTTTCCCTTTCAGCCTGCTGGGAAGCACCACAGAACGATGGGAAATAATATCTAAAGCATGAAAGGAATAGACAGTCAATGACAATAATATTGGTTCGAAAACAGGAGAAATTATTTGACTGCAGAATTTGAGGAAACACAACAGAATGGTTTTCTCACCCTGTAACAAATTTTTACAGATCATTTACTAGCATAAGCAGGACCATTATTAGTATTTAACTGTAAGAAAATCATAGAAAGGAAATGTATAAAGAGTTAGGTAGTTGTGGTTTTTTTTGGGGGGGTCTCCTGTTTTGTTTTTTTACTCTTTGGGGCTCTGCCACTCATCTCCCAAATAAACACATGAATGCCTGGCCTTAACTTGGCTTGTTTCTAGCCAGCTTTTCTAACTTAAATTAAACCATTTCTCTTCTATGTTTTGCCTCTGGCATTTTTACCTTACCTTACCTTACCTTTTTTTTTTTTAATTCTATATGTCTTCCTTTCTTTCTCTCTGGATGATTTTGTGGCTGGGTGGCTGACCCTAGATGGCATTCTCTCCTCCTTTTCTCACTTCTAGCTCTTCTTTCTTCAAGTCTAGATTTCTTGTCCTATTTATCCTCTCTGTCTGGCAGCCTGCCTGCTTCTCTCTCCTGTGTAGCTATGGACCATTTAGCTATTTAGTAAACCAATCAGGTATTTTAGGCAGGCAACACAGCATAGCTTCACAGAGTTAAACAAATGCAACATATCTTTGCATCATTAAACAAATATTCCATAGCATAAACAAATGTAACATATCTTAAATATTCCACAACAGAACTATTTGACAAAGTTAAGTTCCAGATAAGATACAATGTTGTTTTACTGAAGTTTCCAGGGCCCCATGCCATGCCATGCCTGGGGCTGTGTTCTATAGCTGACTAGTTAGGGAGAGACGTTGTGCATTCCTGTATTGTACTTTGAGCACAGATCTTTACATACCTGACAGCAGAGAATGTCCAGGACATAGACAGCCATATTTTCAGATATCAAGCTGATGTTCATCCACTATTAATTATGTGTGAGAAGCTTGGAATAATGTATGAAATTTGCCTTTAATAGAGGATAGGCTCTCATGAAACTCCTTTAACTTTCTCCCTTGCCAGAGTCTGATCTTTTCCAGAACAAGGGATAGCATAAAACTAAAAAGCATATAAAATTCATTTAATTAGCAATAGTCATTATGTTTTACAGATTTGAACTTACCTAAGAAATAATCATAGAAAGTCAGAAGTAGAAAACAGTTGGATTTTTCCATGCCAAGCCTGAAAGTAGCTATTCAGCTGATACTGTATGTGAAATAAGTGTGAGCAATGTCAAAGCATAACAGTTCCATGGAAAAAGAACTTACTCAAAGACTTCAGTTCTTACTACATTCTGAAGACAGTTGGGTGTAACAGATTTGTAGGCTGTTTCCAAAGTAATTGTAGGTGGAAAACTTCAAAATAATCAAATTCTTTCTAGATATCTTCTTGGTTAAACTCCTTTTGGCCTCCAAGGGGATTGAAGAAACATATAATTATGTTTGCATTTTTCACCATATTATCTAGGGAAAATATTCTTTTAAAAATACTTTTTTCTTTCTATGTTATAGACATATTTGTCTGTGTGAGGGTGTTGGATCCCCTGGAACTGGAATTAAGACAGTTGTGAGATGCCAACTGGGTGCTGGGAATTGAACCCCTGTCCTCTAGAAGAGTAGCCAGTGCTCTTAACCATTGAGCCATCTCTCTAGCCTGCCCAGAAAATATATTCTAAAAAACTTCATTGTTTTCAGTTTTTCCTATTTTCCCTTTCAATCCTTCCCAAGTATATTTAAGTTGTTATTTTTAAATTTTTGTTCTGTTGTGCAAAAATATTAATTGAAAAATGAAGTTTTATCAATAAAGACAATATAAACCTTCTTACTAGTGCATAATTGGATAGATGCATAATTTGACCAGGCAACCATCTATTAAGTATGTCTTATTTTAAACAAAATTTGTTTTTAGTTACTTGTTTTAGGCTTAGCCTTGAAAACATATATAGAAGGACAAAGCCTGTCTTTTTAAGTGAATCATATTTGTATGACTACAAACTTAGTTTTGAGCATATTAAAGACTTGATTATTCATAGGGTGATTGACCATTAATTTGCATGTCTTCAATGTCTTTTAGCAGCTTATGACAAGTTATTAGTTTTATAAGATTAGCAGTTTATAGTTTTAGTCATACATCTCTACTTTAATTTTTGTTCACCTGAGTGTACCTTTATGATCATAAGAATTTATCATCATACAAAAAAATCCATTCTAATCCAAAATGCTTGGTGATTTGCTGTTGCTTCATTAGTTTAAAAAGAAGGTATAATAATGAGAGGGTTCACTAGGACTAAGAAGTTTATAGGTGCTGTCTTTTACCCAAAACAGCCACAGCTCTCCCTGACTTTCCTCCTAAGCAGGTTTTTTCCACTAGTGTTTTCTAGAGACAGAGGTGCCAGTGGTTTAACTTTACTGTCATGTTTCAATAAGATTAGATTTATTTTTTGCTATTATTACTTTTAAAGCATGGAACTCTGCCTAATGTTTGGCTGTGGGTCTCTGTATTTGCCTGCCTCCATCAGTTCTGGTTGAAGCCTTTCTGCTGACATTTGGATCAGGCACCAGTCTGGTCATAGGAGATGACCGGTTCAGGCTATGTATCCACTATTGCTAGGAGCATGCATGGGACTCACCTGGGCACTCTGCATACATGTTACAGTTGTGTAGCTTGTGGGACTCCTAACAGTGGCAACAGGGCCTGTCTCCTACTCTTTTCCTGGCTTCTGGAACCTTATTGTTCACCTTGCCCAACCTTAATACATGGGGACATGCTTAGTCGTACTGCAACTTGATATGCCATGTCTTATTGATACTCATGGGATATCTGCCCTTCCTAGATGGAGATGGAAGAGGAGGGGATTGGGGAATGAGGGGGAGGATGAGGTGGGGAGGCTGCAGCTGGGATGTGAAATAAATAGATGAATAAAAAAAAACACCTGAAACAGCAGTCTATTAACTTATTAAATAATGTGGCTGCTAAGGCATTGGCTCATAGAAATAATCTCTTACTGATAAAAAGCATACAGAAGTTATTTTTCCACTAAATGAAATACAGGTAAATGATTTTCTCTACACCATTGATGATTGGCAGGTCAAACTATCAGGTTATTCAAGATCTATAAAGATCCTCCTTTTAAGATTTATAAAAATACCCTATGGCTATTTTTGAAAGTTACATCTTAAAATCCTATAGAGATTACTTTTATAATGCTTTTATGGCTCTTGGAAAAGGACAAAGAACATGCTTCTATACAAATTTCACATGCTCCACAAAAAAGATTGTATCCACTCTGGGTTGTACAGTTCACATCTAAACTTGCTGTAATCCATCAACTTTTTCTTTTAGATGTTTCTTAGCCACTGAATATTTTAACTGACTGTACTGTTTACTTGGATGACAGTTTATTGTATCAACTTAGAAGAATCAGATTCTTACAGTCATGGATAGCTTTGGAACCTCAGTTTGCATCTCTTTTTCTGTGTGGGAACCTCTGCATTTCTAGCATGATAATTCATTGTGGTCTCTGGGAGTATATGCTAATTAGGTAGCTTAGTCCTAGAAGTCTGCTCTGCCAGAATTAGCAAACATTGCGAAGAGAGTTGCTTTGAATCCTTTATTAGGCTGTCCTCTGGGAGATAAAGAGGAAGTGCTGGAGGTAGAGTTCGGTCATGTGGACTGTAATTTAATCAGCCTTGACTTTGTAAGACAGTTCCAATAAAAGCCCCTGGACACTGGGTTGTGGGTGGTATCTTTGTTAACAGTGCCCTGTGTGTGTTGTTTTGTATCAGTGTGCCATGGAGATGACACGTACTGGCTTCATTAGGAGAAGACATGGATGCTTTGAATTCATGACCATCCCAGACCTTCTTGCCTTATGTGGCTCTTTCTTGGGGGGGGGTGGTTTTTTGACCATAATTCTAATCATATATCACTTTCCTGAATTCTTTGAATTCTACCAAATTGTCAAATCCCAGTAAGACCTTTAAGAAACCTTCACCTTGCAGTTAGTATCTCAAGTACGGTTTCTGTGGAAGTCTGTGCCTCATAAAATTTTCCTAGATGGTGCCAAAAATCGTTGTAGTAGATATCAGGAAAAAGTAGACTCTGAGTATCAACCCTGATTCACCGAAACATGTGTTTTATGAAGAGAGGCCGAAAGGTGGCGGATGAGATAGGTCCCTTTGATTCTTGGATGACTTTCTGGTCACTGTGCTGTGAAATTATAGCATCATTGTGCTCTATTACTAAAGGTAAAAGGATTGAGATCTTATTCCTGTAGATATTGCTCTTCTGGGTAGAACATGAAAGGCAGACTAGTAAGAAATGAAGTATACAGTCCTTGAGATATCATCTTCTGTAGTGAAAGCCATGGAGAGCTCTGGGACTGATTTGTGATGATGCCAGCCATTTAGGTCCATGACCACCACCCCCACCCCAGTGGGAAAGATTACTCCTGAGCACTGGACAGTACTGTCACAGTGACAGTACTGGGAGGTATGCAGTTGGTGGGAGGGTAAACTAAGAAACTCCAGGAGGTGTTTTGGAAAGGTGCTGTCTTAGTTTTCATCTCTGTATCATGAGTGTCCGGAAATATCATTATTAAAATGGGTATGAAGGTGACTAATTTAGTTTTAACTGTTTTGTGGTAGAAGAGATATTAGGGTTAATGCAGGACCCAGATGGCAGAGCTTGCTACTGAGCAAGCATAGGTTATTCCTGAGGTAGCTCTGGACTGGAGAAAGCTGCTAGACAGTAGCTGATGGGCTAGATAAAAGCTATTGGAGAGTTTGTTTACATGAAAAGGAGCTGTCTTTCTGCTCAGAGTGGAAAGACCCCCAATAAAGTGGTTGTATTTCATATGAATGCCATGCCAAACTGGGATATTCATCTATTGAATATGACTCTTAACAGGGTTTCACTCAGTAAGTGCTGATGAAGGGTCCACTTTGTATGGAATCACTTCTGCCATAAGTGTACTTCTGTAAAATCAAGCAAAAGACTTAGATCTTACCACATTCTGTCTCAGTTCTCCTTGAATCTTGAAGATGTCGAAATTTAACTAAAAATATTAGTAAAAACAGGTAGGGGTGGGGAGAAGGAGTGTCAAGAATCTAATGTTTGTAGGGACTGCTGTTTGTTAAGCAATGGTCTGAAAATATCAGACACTGATGGGTTTGAAGCTAAGGTCTTGTGTATTGTGTGTGGTAAGCTCATGTACGTGTTTTCTTGTTTTTCTTTCCTCCTCCCCCTTCACTTGCTCTTCACTGCATTTGGAGAGTGGGGGATAGGATTTCTAGCTGAACCTGGTGCTCAGCTGGGCTAGCTGGCCATTGAGCTCCAGGGTTCCTCCTGTTTCCAACTCCATTGTGCTGGGATTGCAATTGTGCACCACCATGCCTGGCTTTTTATGTGTTTGCTGGGAATCCAGTTGTTTACAAGTATTTTTTGGAATGAACTGTTTCTTTAGTCTCCCAAACAAAGGCCTTTATGCTGCTCTGTTGGTTACACCAGTGGGTGGATGGGTGGGTGTACAGCCAACATTCCATGATGGTTCTGAAGCATTAAAGGATCTAAACAAGTCCGCTCTGCTTTTCTCTGCTTGGAATAGTAGAAAGCCTAGAAGATGCTAATTCTTTTGTTTACTTTGATAACTTATATATGTTTTTATTTTATGTGTATGGGTATTTTGCCTGTATGTATGTCTGACCTGGTGCCCTTGGAGGTCAGAAGAGGATTTTGTGTTCCCTGTAACTAGAGTTAGAGATGGTTGTGAACCACCATGTAGGTATAGGTGCTGGGAATTGAGTCCAGGCCCTCTGGAAAACCAGCAAGTTCCCTGAAATGCTGAGCTATCTTTGCAGCTCCTCTTGTCTGTATTTTGAATTGATTTCATAGCGTTGTTTCTCTGGGTCATGTTTAAATTCCTTATGTTTATTTGATTTTCCTTCTTGTTCTTGGAAATTTTTTAACGAAAGTACTTTAAAGTCTTTCTGCCAGTTCAGTTATTTCATCATCTTTGTTTTCTTTTTAGGGGTTTGAATTTTCCTTGAATAGGTGCTAATTTTTCTTTAGTAGCATTATGCTGGTCATTTTACAAAGTATAAATTTTGGTGTGGCTATCACTTGATATTGCAGATATGTGCATAAGGGTTAATAATGGCCAACCAATAAGGCATAGCCACCTTTTGTCCTTGTTTTCAGTTTCTACTTCAGTTCTGCTTGAATTTGAGTTCTAGGAATTTTAGCTGTTAGCACAGTATGCTGTTGCTCACTGTCACATGCTGGGAGAAGGCTGACATTCTGGGTCTTTTGAGTCTTTGCCCCGAGTGTTCTTAGACTCAGCTGTCCCGTAACCTACTCTTAACCCCTCTACATATTTGCTTTTACATCCAGATTTTCTTTTTTCTTTTGCTACTTCATTGACCCTTTGAGGGTCAAGAGGAAGGTTAGGTAATTTTATTTGCTGTGATCTTTTAGTATTCATAAAAAGTATCATAGCACTAATCTGAACACTGCTAATTCAGGGATACATATTTTAATTAAAGTACAAGATGCAATTTATAATTTTAATAGTCATAACTGCATTAAAAAAGAAGCATCCTGGGGCCAGTTAAATGGCCCGGGGTGGTAAAGATGTTTGCCACCAGCCTGACAAGCAGAATTCAGTTTTTCAGAATCCACATTCTGGAAGGAGAGAATGGACTCCCACAAACTGTCCTCCGACCTCTATACTCATCCTGTATAAACACACAGACACATGCACACTCACGGAAGAAGATGAATAATTAGATCTTGGTAAAGACCAATTCACAAGAATGCAGGACAGTGTAAAGGTTAAACCAGAACTTTAAATACATAAAGCAAAACTAATAGTAGTAAAATCATTCTGGCACTGATCCCACTTCTGATTACAAACAAATGGAAGGAGACCAGATGAAATATTCACAAGAGGCCCAAACACAGAGCAACAGTGAAGGAGCTGTACACAATGCTGAGTGCTTTGCTTCTCCTATAAATGCCACCTTCCTCTGGTCTTGCTCTGGGACTTCCCATAACCTGTAAGAAGGGGTGACAACAAAGAGAGGCTTCAAGGAAGAGTGATGCTCTTCCAGTTCTTTGAAGAAGAGAAGCAAAGAGCCAAAGCACATATCAGTTTAAACAGCCAAAGGTACAGATATTGCTCCCATCATCACTGGGCTCCCATAGACAAGGCTTGGATTGGTCACCTCTAGCTTGACCTCCAGGTTATGGCTGGCCCTTCCCATGAGGCCAAAGATAAGTGGAGAAGACCCACCTTGGGGTCATGGTCATTTCTATCCTTGAGTGACTGTCATGTCTGTGTAGAGCCAAGGAACAGCCTGCTTTAAAATAAGGGAGACAAATGCAAAATGGAGGCAGAAATGCCAGGCTTTCATTATGCTTTTATTTACCTTGTAGGCCTCAAAAGCAGTTTGAAAGCACATGTTATATTGAGAATATGCTAATTTGGCAATGAGTGAATGGAGTGTCACCACTCTTACTTAACATAGACTTTGGGGAGATGTCGTGAGAACATCTTGTTGAGTGAATTTTTTTTTTTTTTTGGTGAATATCATAGAGTATACTTAAATAAACTAAGATGGCTATAGTTCATCAGGCAGTATAATCTTAGGAGACCTCTGTTGTATTAATATATGTAGTCTGCATTGGTAGTAGTGGTTTGTGCAGCATATGCCTGTTGAACAAAAGTTCTGCCAATACAATAAGGTACAAAGAACAATTGAAATTTTTATTTTCAAGTGACATCATAGTTTATAGAGCATATCTAACTCATGGAATCTTTGAATACTAATATTTGTAATTGTTCTAAGGACAAGGTGAATATATACATTGTTTATTTTTCCTTTTCCTTGTAATTCCCACATATAGCATGAATAATAAAAACCCAGAGACCGAAATTGGGATTTAGCACAAAAACCCAAATAGCAAGGCAGCGAAGCCACTAGAAAAGTCTTACCTCTACTAAGGCTGGACGACCACAAGCTAAACAGACTAAACCTCTTTCTCCTCTTATTTTATATTCCCCTGGTGCTGGGATTAAGGGCACATGACTCCCTAATACTGGGATTAAAGGTGTAGATCACTGCCACCTGGATTTATTTCTGCAATGATTTTGCGTAGCCCAGGGTGGCCTTAGTTTGGATCCTTCTGCCTTAGTCTTCCAAATCCTGGGATTAAAGGTGTGTCTCACCATTGACTGACCTCTAGTAGCTTTAGCTTTTCCTCTGGTCTTCAGGCAAGATTTATTTGTCAAAACGCAAATAATATACCACTGCACCCACACTTATCAGGAGGACCACACAAGGTCAGCTCTATAAAGAGAGACCCTGTCTCTAAAACAAAAGAAAGCAAAGCAAAAGTCTCTATAACTTGATAGCTAGTTAGGAACTAGAAGTAACAAAAACAGTATCTCAAAACATACCTAAGTGTACATCTAATGGAATGTTTGCAGGGTATCTGAAGAGCAAGGCTGAACAAAGAAATGAAAAGAGTTAAAGAAGAAAGTGGAGTCGTGGTGTTCATGGGTCCTGAGATGTCATGTTGTGTTGACATTATTCTACACTTAAGTGATGTATCATTTTGAGTAATACCAGCCAAAACCTTTGTGAATAGAGACAGAGTCAGAGTCAGTACATACATTAGGGAAAACAAACTACATAGTTTGAAAAGGGTTAACGAAGTTTCAAGAATTATACTACCTTAATTTATCGCTCTTGCAGTCAGGGCAGTATCAGCCAAGAGAGCGGTTACATAGTTCATTAGGACACGATGTCATACCGCATCAGAAATACAAGGACGCATACAAAGTCAGTCTGCTTTGACAGATGTCCATAATGAGTTCAGAGGAGAAAGACTTCATTCATGTATCACACACTCTTAGCACACAGATGTGCACATAAACAAAAAATGGAGATAATAAACAAAAGCAGGAGCAGGTAGATGCTGACTCCAAGTGCAGGGAGAGAGACTACAACAGCTATGGCCGCTCTCCACACATATAGCTGCTCTTTCTGTAGAAATGTAGTTCTTCTTACCCTGTGCAGATAATGGAGAGGAATGCACATCCTTATTTTTTTCATCTTTTTTTTTGGCTTTTTTCCCATGGACTGTTACAGTAAAAAGGGTATTTCTGAGACAGAGTCATTATTCAGCATCTTCCAGCTTTCATTAATTTGTTGATGACTCCTGTGCTGTAAATCTTCTTGCCTAACAGGCCTCTATATTCATTTGTCTGCTAGAGACATGTCTTCTCAAAGGTGGAATAGGCGCATCAAATTCTGAGTTCTAAAACTGTATATGAATTGTTGATTTTCCTATTCTATCTGACCTTTTTTTTTTTTGCTGGGGAAGGTCAGTCTTTTATTTTCTAGTTTCAACAAAATGGTTCTTCACCTTTGTCTTTTTCTTCTTCTTCTCCTCTCTCTCTCTCTCTCTCTCTCTCTCTCTCTCTTTTCTCACACAGGGTTTCTCTGTGTACTGCTAGCTGCCCTAACATTTTTTTTTTGTAGACCAGGAGATCTACCTGTCTCTGCCTCCCAGGTGATGTGATTAAAGGCATGTGTCACCACCACCCCACTGGTTCTTCACTTTGTTTTTTTGGGGTATTATTATTATTATTATTATTAAAAATTTCCACCTCCTCCCCTCCTCCCAATT